>CM064487.1:34758912-35016404 GCA_032716605.1 Paralithodes platypus
GGCCCCATTCAGCCTACTGCTTTAAGACGTTTACCCCCATTCAAGTGTCAATAGTTTCCTAGCGAGCCAGCATATATATATTTTAGTTTTGACAGCAAGCTAAATTTGTACATTTTTCGATAGTAAATGTCTCCGGCGAAGCCGGATTTCTCCATACAATGCCGGCTCGCTATTGCTCGCCAGGAAGAAATCGACAGCTGGATGGGGATAAACGTCTTAAAACAGTTGGCTGAATGGGGCCGAATGAATACAAGCCAGGGAAAGAGAGAAAAGGATAAATATTAAAAAAAGCCGGTGACCCCCCTGAACACCCCACTACCAAATGAATGGAGCCAATCTAGAGGTCGTGACACCACCAACACACATCAATAACTGTCAACGGAACACATGAATCATTAGCACCTTAAGGGGGTACGGTACGGTAGTGCTTGGTTCATATATTTATCTATTCATTTATTTTTGAGCTTCCTCGCTAGAACTCCATCAAGCTTAGAAAAACACCCCCTACACCCCCTACACCCCCTTTCAATATAAATTTGTAAATTTTTCGGTAGAAAAATGTCCTGGTCAAAGGCCATTGCTTTCTAAAATTAGAGGTTTGCTTTCGCTCGCCAGGACACCTAAAGGGCACGAAAGGTCTTAATATTGACAACAAAATGAGGCGAAAGGTCTCGAAATCGCCAAACAAATGCAACGAACGGCTTAAAACCTCAAAACTAATATGCTAAATATGAGGGAGAATGGTATTACCCCCTTAATCTTATATGAATGGTATTACCCCCTTAATCTTATATGAATGGTATTACCCCCTTAATCTTATATGAATGGTATTACCCCCTTAATCTTATATGAATGGTATTACCCCCTTAATCTTATATGAATGGTATTACCCCCTTAATCTTATATGAATGGTATTACCCCCTTAATCTTATATGAATGGTATTACCCCCTTAATCTTATATGAATGGTATTACCCCCTTAATCTTATATGAATGGTATTACCCCCTTAATCTTAATCCCTGTTGGTGGATGATTTATAACTATAGTGTGTTTGTTTGCATGTGGTGGTAAATTGTCTGTTGGTGGATGATTTATAACTACAGTGTGTTTGTTTGCATGTGGTGGTAAATTGTCTGTTGGTGGATGATTTATAACTACAGTGTGTTTGTTTGCATGTGGCGGTAAATTGTCTGTTGGTGGATGTCATATATTATATAGTATTTTGTGTGGAGGAGTCTAGGGTTGTGGTATTTACCTGTATGATAAATAAGAGTAATGGTATCTCTTGGCTTTTTTTAGCTTTCTCTCCTTTTCTCTCTTTCTCTGGCTTGGATCCATTCGGCCCCATTAAGCCAACTGTTTTAAGACGTTTATCCCCATCCAGGTATCGATTTTTGCTGGCGAGCGATAGCGAGCCAGCATTGTATGGAGAAATCCGGCTTCGCCGGAGACATTTTTCTATCGAAAAATGTACAAATTTAGCTTGCTGTCAAAACAAAAATATATATATGCTGGCTCGCTACCGCTCGCCAGGAAAATATTGACACCTGGATGGGGGGGGGGGGTAAACGTATTAAAACAGTAGGCTGAATGGGTCCAAATGGATACAAGCCAAAGAGGGAGGGAGAAAGCTAAAAAAAAAAAAACGAGGTAGGCCCCCTTAATAACCTGTTGTGTGAAGGCGTATAAGGTTGTAGTAGTATCCACCCTGTTTACCCCTCCTGGCTACATGCCCATAATGGAGGACTTATAACAATATCATTCATTACTAATATTGTCCCAGGTTGGAGAATATCATCAGTGTCAATATATATAGTCATTACAATACATACATGACACAAAAAATCATTTACTCAACTGGTACACTCGATTTTAGCTAAACTTGACGGGAAATAAAGTCGTTTAACACTAACTTGATGTTTCAAAAATTAAAGCAACTACAAGAAACTGGTAACAGTATAATTATCTCTACACCATATTAATACCAAGTTGTCATAATTAACACCAAGTTGTCATAATTAATACCAAGTTGTCATAATTAATACCAAGTTGTCATAATTAACACCAAGTTGTCATAATGAATACCAAGTTGTCATAATGAATACCAAGTTGTCATAAGGAATACCAAGTTGTCATAATGAATACCAAGTTGTCATAATGAATACCAAGTTGTCATAATTAATACCAAGTTGTCATAATGAATACCAAGTTGTCATAATGAATACCAAGTTGTCATAATGAATACCAAGTTGTCATAATGAATACCAAGTTATCATAATGAATACCAAGTTGTCATAGAATACCAAGTTGTCATAATTAATACCAAGTTGTCATAATTAATACCAAGTTGTCATAATGAATACCAAGTTGTCATAATGAATACCAAGTTGTCATAATTAACACAAAGTTGTCATAATGAATACCAAGTTGTCATAATGAATACCAAGTTGTCGTAATTAATACCAAGTTGTCATAATGAATACAAAGTTGTCATAATGAATACCAAGTTGTCATAATGAATACCAAGTTGTCATAATGAATACCAAGTTGTCATAATGAATACCAAGTTGTCATAATGAATACCAAGTTGTCATAATGAATACCAAGTTGTCATAATTAATACCAAGTTGTCATAATGAATACCAAGTTGTCATAATGAATACCAAGTTGTCATAATTAATACCAAGTTGTCATAATGAATACCAAGTTGTCATAATGAATACCAAGTTGTCATAATGAATACCAAGTTGTCATAATGAATACCAAGTTGTCATAATTAATACCAAGTTGTCATAATTAATACCAAGTTGTCATAATGAATACCAAGTTGTCATAATTAATACCAAGTTGTCATAATGAATACCAAGTTGTCATAATTAATACCAAGTTGTCATAATGAATACCAAGTTGTCATAATGAATACCAAGTTGTCATAATTAATACCAAGTTGTCATAATGAATACCAAGTTGTCATAATTAATACCAAGTTGTCATAATTAATACCAAGTTGTCATAATTAATACCAAGTTGGCATACGTAACAATATGGGTCAATACAAAAATGACGTAGCAGTAGGCCTAATTAAGATGGGGATAAGTCATTTTGTCCACAGCTTAAAATAATAATAATCATAATAATAAAAATAAAAAACTCGAGACAATTATAGAGTAGTATCCTAAAGAACAATTAAAGACTAGGGTGATCGTGAGGTACTCTACAAAGATAGTTAACTTGAGGATTTTTTTTTCTTTACCCCCTTTCTCCCTCATGTTTAGCCCCATTGCTTTTGGGGTTTTAAGACCTTCGCCCCATTAGTTTGGCGATTTTAAGAACTTTCAACCCATTTATGTCACTTTTTAGACCTTTCGTACCATTTAGGTGTCGATTTTTTCCTGGCGAGCGATAGCGAGCCTGTAATTTAAGAGGAACCGGCCTTCGGCCGTGACATTTTTCTACCGAAAAATGTACAAATTTATCTTGAAAGGGGGTCAAGCGGGTGTAATTTCAAGCTTGATGGAAGTCTAGGAAACAGACTAAAAACCTCCCCTTAACAGTCCAGGGAGTTATGGTCCACGCCATCCAAAAGTGACAGGTACAAACACACACGCACATTCAAACACCGCATACATACACAGACTCACTACACCAACGCACACACAGCTCACATACACACACCCACTACATATACGCACACACCACAGTACACAAAGACAGCATACATAGTACATACACACACAATCAATAAACCAACACACACACACACACAGTACACACACACATACACACACACTACATAAACACACACACACATGCTACATAAACAAACACACACTACATAAACACACACACACACTACATAAACACACACACACACACACACACACTTACATAAACACACACACACTTACATAAACACACACACACACACTACATAAACACACACACACACTACATAAACACACACACACTACATAAACACACACACACACACACACACACCATAAACACACACACACTACATAAACACACACACCATAAACACACACACACTACATAAACACACACACATACACACACTACATAAACACACACACACATACACACTACATAAACACACACTACATAACACACACACACACACACACTACATAAACACACACACACTACATAAACACACACACACACACACTACATAAACACACACACACACACACTACATAAACACACACACACACACACACACACACACTACATAAACACACACACACACACACACTACATAAACACACACACACACACACACACTAAAGAACATGCAGTAAGTGGACATGTGCACACTTACTGCATGTTCTTATGTTCCTATATATGTATGTATATGTATGGGCGCACGTACGTGTATATACGTATGTTCTGTATATGAGTAAGTAAATAAATGTGTATATTTTTTTTTTTTTTTTTTTTTTTCTATGTGATTGAGGGAGGCAAAAGGCATAACTGCCTATAGCGAGTGCCTCCCCCATAGTTGAAAGAGTGACAGGGCCAAAATCAAGGGACGTTCGAGCCAAAATGCCTGGACACACGGAGTTTGAAGCAATTTAAGTCATAGGAAGAGGGAAAGACTGATTCTGGGAGAGAGTTCCAGAGCTCAGCTGTTGAGTAGAAGAAAGTTTGAGAGTAACGTTTCACTCTTGGGTTGGAGAGTTGCACAGTACTGTATATCACATACTCTCATGGTTATTTTATGATAATTTGTATTCTGCACATGCATCATTATTGTATTTATTTATTTTGTTTGTAAACTGAGCTTACCATCCTCATATCTGTACATCTCATGTTCATCCACTAAATTGTAAAATGTGTATTTTCAGCTCATGAGGCTGCCATTCTTTAATAAACCGTTTATTATTATTATTATTATTATTATTATTATTATTATTACTACATAAACACACACTAGCAATACAAAGAAAACCGTTTGACAGGCAAAACACCAGGCATAAATTTAACATAATATAAAATACTACATTGAGGCCATTATTAGACAACTTACGGGGAGGTTTTTAGTATGTTTCCTAGATTTTCATCAAGCTTGAAATTACACCCCCTTGACCCCCTTTCAAGATAAATTTGTACATTTTTCGGTAGAAAAATTTCCCGGCCGAAGGCCGGTTCCTCTTAAATTACAGGCTTGCTATCGCTCGCCAGGAAAAAATTGACACCTAAATGGGACGACAGGTCTTAAAAGTGAAATAAATGGGGTGAAAGTTCTTAAAATTGCCAAACTAATGGGGCGAACGTCTTAAAATCTCAAAAGCAATGGAGCTAAACATGAGGGAGAAAGGGGTAAATAAAAAAATATCTCAAGTGGAAATCTCCCCAGTTTAGGAAGGATCTCTAGGAAGCAAAGGGATAAAAAAACAATAACAATTTACCCTCCGACTTCCAAATATCCTTCCTAAGCTGATTAAACTCGTCTAAGGATAGCCATAATGTAAGGAAGGCGTCCTCAAATACTGAAGGGGTTAAGGGGAGAGGGGCCGTTTTTCTGGTCCCCCTTCTTCCTCGTGTTTAGCCCCATTGGTTTCAGACTATAAGACGTTTGGCCCATTAGTTTGGCGATTTTAAGACCTTTCGCCAAATTTCTTTGTCAATATTAAGACATTTCGTGTCATTTAGGTGTCGATTTTTCCCTGGCGAGCGAAAGCGAGCCTGTAATTTAAGGGAAACCGGCCTTCGGCCGGAAAATGTTTCTATCGAACACTGTACAAATTTATCTTGAAGGAGGGTCTTGTGCGGGTGTTTTTTAAGGGGAGGTTTTTAGTTTTGTCCCTAGATATCCTTGAAGCTTAAGATTACACCCCCTTGACTCCCTTTCAAGATAAATGTGTACATTTTTCGGTAGAAAAATGTCCCGGCCGAAGGCCGGTTACTCTTAAATTACAGGCTCGCTATCGCTCGCCAAGATAAAATCGACACCTATATGGCACGAAAGGTCTTAAAATTGACATAATGGGCGAAAATTCTTAAAATCACCAAACTAATGGGGCAAACGTCTTAAAATCTCAAAAGCAATGAGGGAGAAAGGGGTCAAGAAAAAAGTCCCTCAAGTGGAAATCTGCCCTTAAGCTTGATGAAGGTCTAGGGAGGAAACTCATAAAATAATGAGCCAATAAATACGACCCATCTTCCCCTTGAGTGATACATAAGATAAGTAATAGAACACCCACACCTGCAGTCCAATGTGTGGTGGCGTGAGGGGCTAGCTATATAGTGTGTCACGAGAGCATGACAAACAGACAACAGACATGACAACAGTGCATGACAGGCGGAGCGTTATAGCCATGTAAGCCACGTAATAGAGGTTTGATATTAAGGGGAGGTATTTAGTTTGTTCCCTAGACCTCCATCAAGCTTAAAATTACACCCCCTTGAGTCCCTTTCAAGATAAATTTGTACATTTTTCGGTAGAAAAATTTCCCGGCCAAAGGCCGGTTCTTCTTAAATTAAAGGCTCGCTATCGCTCGCCAGGATAAAATCGACACCTGAATGGCACGAAAGGTCTTAATATGGGGTGAAAGTTCTTAAAATCGCTAAACTAATGGGGCAAACGTTTTATAATATCAAAAGCAATGGGGCTAAACATGAGGGAGAAAGGGGTCAAGAAAAAAATCCCTCAAGTGGAGATCTCCCCTTAACCCTTTGAGTACCAGCGACGTGTATTGCCAATCATACTATAGCTATATGTATACGATAGTGTACAGCTTAGGAAGGATCTGTGGTCGTTGTTAAAAGGTTTGGTTAAGATGGTTTGAAGCTTTATTAGTGGTAGAGGTCCTTCCTAAGCTGAACAATATCGCCTAATAATCTCCAGAATGTAATGGAAAGGACGTCACCGGTACTGTACGGGTTAAACACCTTCCCTAATTTGTCATTTTAGAGCAAGTGAATGTTCCAGTTTGTCCCCTAGGAACCCCCCCCCCCCCCACCCCACACACATACCCACACAACAACAACAACAACAACAATACCACCAAGTGAATCTACAACTTTACCAATTATGAGACTCGATTTCATTATTACAAGAGTTTTACAAGAACTTTTCGATATTAACACATCTTGCACATGTTGTCATTTTCCAGCAATTTTATTTTCCGTTAGGCTATGCCCCATACACCTCCTTTTCCGTTAGGCTATGCCCCATACACCTCCTTCAAACTTTAAACAAAATATATAATATATAAATAAATAAATAAATAAAATAATAACAAATAATCCCCAGATCCCCACCAACTGATAAATAAACCGATAAATATATTTCATTTCCGAGCAATTGTATTTTCCAGTTTCACAGTTTGCCCCCCAGAACTCCTTAAAAATAAATCCATAGGAAAATATCCCGGCCGAAGCTGGCTTGCTATCGCTTATTAGGGACATTTTGACACCTGAATAAAGTAAAAAAAAAATATAATCGCCAAAATAATGGGACAAAGCGTCTGAGCTACTGATTAATAAGGTCTAGTGGTTGAGAGCTATTGGCTAATACGGTCTAGTGGTTGAAGAGCTACTGTTTAATATGGTCTACTGGTTGAGAGCTACTGGTTAATATGATGAACTGGTTGAGAGCTACTGATCTAGTGGTTGAGTTATCCGTTCACCAAATACAAGGGAACAAACTAGTTAATGACACTGTAAATCCTAGTAACATGTCTGGCGCGATAACACTGACACGAGAGCATGACAAACTAGTGACAGGCATGATAGCAGTGCATGACAGGCGGATCACTACCCATACAAGCCCCACAAATGTAAATTAAGATTAAGGGGGGATTTCCACTTGGGAGATTTTTTTCTTGACCCCTTTCTCCCTCATGTTTAGCCCCATTGCTTTTGATATTATAAAACGTTTGCCCCATTAGTTTAGCGATTTTAAGAACTTTCACCCCATATTAAGACCTTTCGTGCAAGTCAGGTGTCGATTTTATCCTGGCGAGCGATAGCGAGCCTGTAATTTAAGAGGAACCGGCCTTCGGCCGGGAAATTTTTCAACAGACAAATTTACAAATCTATCTTGAAAGGGACTCAAGGGGGTGTAATTTTAAGCTTGATGGAGGTCTAGGGAACAAACTAAATACCTCCCCTTAATCCAACACCTAAACAATAAACTATAAGAGTTCCATAAGCAACACATTTAGTGAACAATAAAAGTGTACACATCCTCTAGTTAACTCTTTATGATGAATCTGGTAATTATGACTCCTAGCCTCTTGGAAGTCAGAGAAAGCTTAGTCAAAGAGGCTGTAAATTACCACACCTCTATACTAGTGAACTCTTTGTAGATATGTCTGCTCCATTGATCTCATCATAATGAATAGACTATAGTCAAAACACATGGCGTGAGAACACGACACGATAGCGTGACAAACTATACTATATAGTGACGTACATTCTTACAATGAATGACAAGACGTGATATAGCAAGAAAAATAACCTTTGTCACAATTACCTTTCAATGAAAAAAAGAAGAACAAAATAACTACCGGTACATATAACAATCGATATATTCAATTATTCATTACGATAGAGCATTGTAAGCATTTCTCGGTATTAACAAGCCTTGCCTAAATGAACAAACTGAAACTGGTGGTTGAATTGTCTGGTCACCAATTATAACACAACAAACTAGTAAATGACTGTAAACCCTGGTAAAATACATGGCGCGAGACCATCGGCACGAAAGCTTGACAAACTAGTGACAGGCATGACATCAATGAATGACAGGTAAGATACAACTGGACAAATACACTACGGTACACGGGCAATTATCTTTACATGCAAATACACTACGGTACACGGGCAATTATCTTTACATGCAAACAAATAACTTTATTATAACACTTTATTTAGAAAATGGTAAAAATGGTCTTCATTGAGTTGTCCTGTCACCAAATAATACAAACAAACTAGCTATAAGTCTATGTTAACTCTGGTAAATGCATGACAATAATACAAAACAAACTAGCTATAAGTCTATGTTAACTCTGGTAAATGCATGACAATAATACAAAACAAACTAGCTATAAGTCTATGTTAACTCTGGTAAATGCATGACAATAATACAAAACAAACTAGCTATAAGTCTATGTTAACTCTGGTAAATGCATGACAATCAAGTGACAAGCATGACATCTGTCAATGACCAGAGTGGTACCGGTATGGTTAGTCATCTCATAACCAATTACTTAAAAAATAAGTAAATAAATAAGTCACTACATAATAGGGCCATCTTCTTAAACACACTCATTGTTTTAGAAATAAATAAATATCTACCGTAAAATTATACATACGGTGTATACTCACTCTCACTCTCTCGCTATATATATATATATATATATATATATATATATATATATATATATATATTCCAAACATGGAGTACCGATGTATATAATATAATTCACCATTATGGCGGATGTGGCCAATTTCTGTATAATGCCTCTTCGTCATTTTCTCAAATATATGTCTATATTTTCGTTTAGCCCCAGAAAACCAATTTGACCTCTGTTATTGTACTTGGGTACGTATATGAGGTAATGACACAAATGCAGAGTAGGACCCAAGTTTATTTTGAATAAACTTGGGTCCTACTCTGCAGTTGTGTCATTACCTCATCTGTCACAGCCAATGATGATTCTTCACCACTTGGGTATATTATATTTACTGTAGATTCATTTACATATAAAAGCTGTAAACTTGATTTGTCGTGAATATCCCAAAACAACCAAGAATTAATTACCTTCATACAAGTAACACGCCAGCTATAAATTAAAGTAAAGTTGTTGTTGTTGTTGTTTTTAATCGAAGAGGATCTCTTCTCCCCGCCTGTACCTACCTCCAGCACCCCCCCCAACCCCTACTTTAGGATAATCCGGCTAACAATTTGTAGATTAAAGGAGTATATTAATTATCTATGTTAATTACCCCCTGGGGGTTAGGGAATAGAATATGCCCCACGTGCCTTCTGCGTGTCGTAAGAGGCGACTAAAGAGGTTGGGTCGGTGGGCTTGCGACCCCCACCCGGAAAAAATATCGAAGCAAGGAAAAACGAACGAACAGCCTCGGATGCGGACGGAACCAACGTTGACGAACCACGACCGACTAAGGACATGCCTTCGGACATTCTGAGAATGGCTACGTGGAATGTTAGTGGCATGAATGATGGCACAAAAGAGAGAGAGGTTCTGGAAGTGTTAGTGAATGCCAGGCTGGATGTATGTGGAATGACAGAGACCAAATGGAAAGGTTCAGATGTGAGAGAGTGGGAGTGTGGAATGGGTGTGTGTGCTGGAGTGAGTGAAGGAACAGCGAGAGAAGGTGCATGTTTGTTTGTAAGTAGCAAATGGAAGGAATGTGTAAGAGAGTATGGGTCTGTGGGTTCAAGGATTGTGTGGGTGAGAATGAAAGTAGGAATACAAACGTGGGTGATTGTATGCGTGTATGCCCCGACAGAGGATATACTTGAAAGAAAGAAAGAGGAGTTCTGGATGAATGTGGAGGCGTGCCTGGAGAAGTTTGACAAGAACGAAAGAATATTTCTGATTGGGGATATGAATGGTAAGGTGGGTGATAGGAAAGTTGAGGGAGTGGTGGGAGGGTGGGGGGTACCATCAGAGGTGAATGGGAATGGTAGTGCACTTGTGGACGTATGTGTGGGGAGGAGGCTGTGGATAGCCAACACCTTCTTCCGACACAGAATGATCCACAGGTACACGTGGAAACGGATGTTGACGATGAAGGATAAGACAGTGGTGGAACGAAAGTCATTGATTGATTATGTATGTGTGGATGAACGAATGAAGAAATCTGTGATGGATGCTAGGGTGTATAGGGGTATTGGAGGGGGTCTGTCTGATCATTATGTAGTGGTAGCTAAGGTTAGGATACAAAAGAAGTGGGTGAGGAGAGCGGGAGGGAGGCGAGAGGAGGGTGGAATGGTGAGGAGGGTGGAGAGGTTGCAGGAGGAGGAAATCAGGGAGGAGTACAGGAGAGCAGTGGAAAGACGACTAGGTGGGTTCGACCTGGAAGTTATGGAGGAAGTGGAGGAGATGAGCAAGGTGTTTAAGGATGAGATCTGTGCAGCATGTGAGGAGGTGTGTGGAGTGAGGAGAAGAGGGAGGGGAGTGAAAGGTACAGCATGGTGGACAGAAGAGGTAAGAATAGCTGTGGAAGAAAAGAAGAAAGCATATAGAGAGTGGTTGGGTAGTAGAGGGAATGAAGATTCCGAGAGACAGAAACGAGCGAGGTACGTGGAGAGTAAGAGGGTGGTGAAGAGAGTAGTGAAGGAAAGTAAGAGAAGAGTAGATGAGGAATTTGGAAGGAATCTGAGTGTAAAATGGAGGGAGAGTAAGAAACTGTTCTGGAAAGAAGTCAAGAAAGTTAGGGAAGGTAGCAAGGGAAACAGTAAGGGTGTGAAAGATAAGAATGGGAGAATGCTAGCCGAGAAGCAAGAGAGTCGAAAGATGGAGGGAGTACTTCAGTGAGTTGCTAAATGAAAGGAATGAAGAGCCAGCAAACATAGCTGGATATGGTATGGGAGGGAGAAGAAGAGAAGTAGTGGAGGAGGAGGTGGGGATCAGGAGGTCAGAAGTGTGGAAAGCCATGAAAAGAGTGAAGTTGGGGAAAGCACCAGGAACAGATGGAGTGTGTGGGGAAATGTTGAGGTATGGTGGTGAGATAGTGATAGAATGGGTATGGAAAATGTGCAAACTAGCATGGGAGAAGGGGAGTGCACCCGATGACTGGAAGACTGGCATAATAGTCCCCCTATATAAGGGCAAAGGGGAAAGAGGAGTGTGTGGTAACCACCGAGGAATATGTCTTCTAAGCGTAGTAGGGAAGGTATACAGTAGGGTAGTGATTGAGAGAGTGAGAGTGAGAACGGAGAAATGGATAGGCGACGAGCAGGGAGGTTTTAGGAAGGGAAGAGGATGTGTAGATCAGATTTTTACCCTGAATTGTGTTGTGGAGAAGTATCTGGAGAAGAAACAAAAGGTGTATGTTGCCTTTATGGACTTGGAGAAGGCCTATGACAGAGTGGATAGAGAAGGTTTGTGGAAAGTACTTAGAATATACGGAGTAGAGGGCAAGTTGCTGAAAGCAGTGAAGAGCATGTATGAGGGTGCAAAGGCGGCAGTACGTGTGGAGAGTGAGCAGAGCGAGTTCTTTGACCTGAATGTTGGTTTGAAACAGGGGTGTGTGATGTCCCCGTGGTTGTTTACTGTATATATGGATGGAGTTATGAAAGAAATACTATCAAGAGCAGTGGATGTTGGTGTATCGCTGAAAAGGGAGGGAATTGAGTGGAAGCTACCTATACTGCTGTTTGCGGATGATACAGTTCTGATGAGTGATAATGAATGGGAGTTGCAGGGTCTGGTAAATGAGTTTGGAACAGTGTGCGAAAAACGGAATTTGAAGGTAAATACGGGGAAGAGCAAGGTTATGGTCTTCGAAAGGGGTGAAGTCACAGAGTGTGAGGTGAAGCTGAACGGTCAGGCTATGGAGATCGTCAACTCTTTTAAGTATCTGGGCAGTGTGTTGAGTAAAGATGGGACTATGGATGAAGAGGTGCGGGAGAGGGTACAACAGGGGAAGAGGGTTGTAGGAACGCTAAAAGCAGTAACAAGAAATAGGGTGGTCAGTATGGAAGTGAAGAAGTCCTTGCATGACAGTGTGGTAATCCCGACACTGACTTACGGAAGCGAAGCATGGACGTTGGTTGAGAGACTCAGACCAAGAGTGAGAGCAGTGGAAATGAATTACTTAAGGAGTGCGTGCGGAGTTACATGGAGGGATAGACAGACTAATGAGGAAGTAAGAAGGAGGTGTGGTGTGGAGGTAGATGTGCTGGAAAGTGTGAAAAGGAACAACTTGAGATGGTTCGGCCATATGGAACGTATGGAAAGCGAGAGAATGACTAAGAGGGTGTACGAGAGCGAGGTGGAGGGACAGAGGGGGAGAGGTAGACCGAATATGAGGTGGAAGGATGGAGTGAGGAAGTACATGAACGAAGGCGGTGCTGGTTGGGGGGAGGGGCGTCGACTGACTGGGGACAGAGGTGCATGGGGGCGGTTCGTTCGTGGCCACCCCTTCGGGGATCACGGCGTCAGGCAATAGATAGATAGATAGATTAATTATTGCAAACGTGTCAAGTAATTAAGTGGTCAGCGGCAGGTGTACGATACTAGGTTAACCCTTTCACGCTTTTATGACGCAGAGGTTGCCAGATTAGCAATAAGAAATAGAGTTCTCTCACTCTTATAATTACCTCTCCAAAATTAGTTTTCTGCCCACAGCTAACTCAAAGACAACTGCAGAGGTTGAAGTAACTAAACTAAAGGTTTCTAAATACCCCTGATGGTAACAAAGGCTTTAAAGTATCCCCAATAGGCTCAACATCGCGTCATATGCGTGAAAGGGTTAAGTGGAGATGGGTCGTTTTCTGGTCCCCCTTCTTGTTTATGTTTAGCCCTATTAGTTTACTGGTCCGCCTTCTTGTTTATGTTTAGCCCTATTAGTTTACTGGTCCGCCTTCTTGTTTATGTTTAGCCCTATTAGTTTACTGGTCCGCCTTCTTGTTTATGTTTAGCCCTATTAGTTTACTGGTCCGCCTTCTTGTTTATGTTTAGCCCTATTAGTTTACTGGTCCGCCTTCTTGTTTATGTTTAGCCCTATTAGTTTACTGGTCCGCCTTCTTGTTTATGTTTAGCCCTATTAGTTTACTGGTCCCCCTTCTTGTTTATGTTTAGCCCTATTAGTTTACTGGTCCGCCTTCTTGTTTATGTTTAGCCCTATTAGTTTACTGGTCCCCCTTCTTGTTTATGTTTAGCCCTATTAGTTTACTGGTCCGCCTTCTTGTTTATGTTTAGCCCTATTAGTTTACTGGTCCGCCTTCTTGTTTATGTTTAGCCCTATTAGTTTACTGGTCCGCCTTCTTGTTTATGTTTAGCCCTATTAGTTTACTGGTCCCCCTTCTTGTTTATGTTTAGCCCTATTAGTTTTCTGGTCCCCCTTCTTGTTTATGTTTAGCCCTATTAGTTTACTGGTCCGCCTTCTTGTTTATGTTTAGCCCTATTAGTTTACTGGTCCCCCTTCTTGTTTATGTTTAGCCCTATTAGTTTACTGGTCCGCCTTCTTGTTTATGTTTAGCCCTATTAGATTTCTGGTCCGCCTTCTTGTTTATGTTTAGCCCTATTAGTTTATGGTCGCCATCTTCTTGATGTTTAGCCCTATTAGTTTACTGGTCCGCCTTCTTGTTTATGTTTAGCCCTATTAGTTTACTGGTCCGCCTTCTTGTTTATGTTTAGCCCTATTAGTTTACTGGTCCCCCTTCTTGTTTATGTTTAGCCCTATTAGTTTACTGGTCCGCCTTCTTGTTTATGTTTAGCCCTATTAGTTTACTGGTCCGCCTTCTTGTTTATGTTTAGCCCTATTAGATTTCTGGTCCGCCTTCTTGTTTATGTTTAGCCCTATTAGTTTTCTGGTCCCCCTTCTTGTTTATGTTTGCCTATTAGTTTACTGGTCCGCCTTCTTGTTTATGTTTAGCCCTATTAGTTTACTGGTCCGCCTTCTTGTTTATGTTTAGCCCTATTAGAGTTACTGTCCGCCTTCTTGTTTATGTTTAGCCCTATTAGTTTACTGGTCCGCCTTCTTGTTTATGTTTAGCCCTATTAGTTTACTGGTCCGCCTTCTTGTTTATGTTTAGCCCTATTTGTTTACTGGTCCGCTTCGTTTATGTTTAGCCCTATTAGTTTACTGGTCCGCCTTCTTGTTTATGTTTAGCCCTATTTGTTTACTGGTCCGCTTCATGGAGGTCTAGGGAGGAAACTAAATAAATCACCCAATTATAGACACATGAGGATATATACTGTATATATACCCCATCCCCCCCCCCCCCTTAATATACGTTTAAGGGAAGATTTCCACTTGAGGGATTTTTTTCTTGACCCCTTTCTCCCTCGTGTTTAGCCCCATTGCTTTTGAGATTTTAAGACGTTTGCCCCATTTGTTTGGCGATTTTAAGAACTTTCACCCCATTTATGTCACTTTTAAGACCTGTCGTCCGATTTAGGTGTCAATTTTTTCCTGGCGAGCGATAGCGAGCCTGTAATTTAAGAGGAACCGGCCTTCAGCCGGGACATTTTTCTATCGACAAATTTACACATTTATCTTGAAAAGGGGTCTAGGGGGTGTAATTTTAAACTTGATGGAAGTCTAGGAAACACACTAAAAACCTCCCCTTAACCTTTCCTTACAGTCGTGGCTAAAAATATCTACAGTAGCATTAGCATAGGATAATATAAATCCAAAATATATGACTACATTGGGTGTGAGAGGGATCTGCCTTGTGTGGGCCAATCGGCTTTCTGCAGACTCCCATTGTCTTACGTTCTTATAATTACCGGTATATGACGTCAATATTTAGTTAGTTTGTTGTAGGCTATATTATTTTGTTCTTGGGAGTGATATATACATAATGTTATTGTTTAGTGTGTGTGTGTGTGTGTATGTGTGTGTTACATTAAAGGTTCGGGTAAGGATAAAACACACAATGTATCGGATAACACAAAGCAATTAGACTAGTCCAAACCTTCAATTAGCCTAGTCCAAACCTTCAATTAGCCTAGTCCAAACCTTCAATTAGCCTAGTCCAAACCTTCAATTAGCCTAGTCCAAACCTTCAATTAGCCCAGTCCAAACCTTCAATTAGCCTAGTCCAAACCTTCAATTAGCCTAGTCCAAACCTTCAATTAGCCTAGTTAGAGATTGCCTTCAATATATGCGTTACAGTCTTTACTTGGAAGTGTGTTGGTTATCCCCATATTAAGGGAGCCCACCTCGCTTTTTTTATCTTTCTCTCCCTCTCTCTTTGGCTTGTATCCATTCGGCCCCATTCAGCCTACTGTTTTAAGACGTTTACCCCCATCCAGGTGTCAATATATTCGGTGCGAGCGGTAGCGAGCCAGCATATATATATTTTGGTTCTGACAGCAAGCTAATTTGTACATTTTTCGATAGAAAAATCTCTCCGGCGAAGCCTGATTTCTCCATACAATGCTGGCTCGCTATCGCTCGCCAGGAATAAATCGACACCTGGATGGGGATAAACGTCTTAAAAAGTTGGGTGAATGGGGCCGAATGGATACAAGCCAGGGAAAGAGAGAAAAGGAAAGAAAGATAATAAAAAAGCCGGTGACCCACCTTACAGTACAAGGAACGGAGTGTACATTTACGTTAAGAGAACTTATAAACACCCACTTTCCCAAAAGTAGCCATTTTGTTCTACAAGGTTGATTCACTAATAGCAGTGTTATCAACTTCCGCCATAGCCTACTTGTGCCATTGGTGTTATTAGACTCCAATATACCCATATACCCACAGTAAACAGTCGGCAATATTGGTACCGATATAAGATATACTGTATAATTTGATCTTTGGATATACAGTCAATTCTGCCCCCTTCCTCTAAAACTATAAATAACAAAAATAAAATAAATCCGGTACATAAATAAATACAAATTTAAATACTAATAATTAAACAAATATAAATAAATCACCGCACATCATGCTGTCCAATAGCATCCCCTAAAGACTATAATTTTATACAGAAGGGGGGTTCGAGTAAATAAACAAAAAGTGAAGTGAAGTGAACGGGATAAATGACTCGGCAGGGCAGCAGAGATGAACCCTAGATGGGGTACACATCCAGGGAAGGCGGTCAACACAACAGAGAATCAGAACCAATATCAACACTCGTGGGCCTTTAAGGGGGAGGTACAAGCTTTTTATGGACCCCCTTCTCCCACATGTTTAGACCCATTAGTTTAGCGATTTTAAGACGTTCGTTCACTAGTTTGGCGTTTTTGAGACCTTTTCGCCCCCATCACTTGGTCAATATTAAGACCTTTCGTGCCGTTTAGGCGTCGATATTTTGCTGGCAAGCGATAGCGAGCCTGTAATTTTTTAAGGAAACGGCCTTCGGCCAGGACATTTTTCTACCGAAAAATGTATAAATATATCTTGAAAGGGGTTACAGGGGGTGTTTTTTTTTTAAGCTTGATGGAGGTCTAGCGAGGAAACTCAAAATTATATATATAAATGAATAAGTAGCCGGTAGCCCCCCAAAACAAGCACTAGCCCATTAATCTGACATATTTTGACTACCGGTACTGACATTGCTAATTAAGTGCACCTACAACATGCATCAATTAGACTGTACTATGAAAAGAGTGGATACAAACTGACAAGATGTTATTCAGTCTGGGATGACTTCCAATATTTACGCACATTGTCAGAAAGATGGGGATACAGAAAATAAGAATAACTTAAATGAGGAGAGGAAGATACGGAAGAAGGAGACTAAAACAGATGGAGAGGGTGGTGGTGGTGGTGGAGGAGGTGTGTTGGTTCATAAGAAAGCTAAGGATAAATAAAAGGAGAGAGCCAAGGAGATCGTCTACAGGTTGTGGAAGATACGGGAAAAGAAAGGGAAGGAAGGATAGGAGACTCTAAGAAGAAACAGAAAAGGACTACAAATAAACATATATAAAATAAGAAAAGTAAGTGAAAAGGGGCACGCCACAGAAAATATTACGATATACTCTCAGGGAAGTGCCGTTAATAAGGCGCTATACTTCCCGAACTGCAACTGAACTGAAATATAGAAAATGGAGAGGGAGAGAAGGCTAGGGAAGAAGAAAACGGAGAATACAGTTACGTCCAAACGTTTATATGATACCCTACTTTGTTCATTTCATACTGGGCTTCCTTTCTAGTAGTAAGAACAAAAAAGTCCTTAACACACATGAATAGTCTTCATATTCAAGTTGTGTTCAGTTTGGTTGACCAGTGTTGTATTTCCCATATCAAAAGAGGAAAATAAGTTGAAGCTGTGAAGGCGGAACAATACCATGACCGTGATTGCATAATAGTAATAAACGATATATACAAACTAACAATCATAACGTAAACCATAATGAACCATAATACAGGTTGTGCAGGATGCGCAAAACAAACACAAATAACGAAACAAGCACGAGACACAACATTGGCGAGCACCGGGAAGCGACGAACACAATGCAAGCACCAAACGAACGAACCCTGGGAGCGAATCAAAACACACGTGGAATCAGAAGGGGGGGGGGGGGGGACCTGCGGTTTATAAATACGAGGGGATGAATGAGTGGGCGAGAGCATGGAGGGCAAGAGTGTGTGAGAGAGAGAGAAAGAGAGAGCGAGGAGGAGGAGGAAGAGGAAGGAAGTGAGTGGGGGTATGACGGCAGAGAAGAGGAGTTAAAGAAAAGGAGCATTGTGACATACTGTAAGACTAAATACTATAAATACATTGCTACTGACAATGTACAGTTGCCCACGCGTTACTCTAAAATTCTAAATTTTCCAAAGGTTAGCTAAAGTTGTTATAATTTGTGTTTGTCAATACCTGTTACCTGTTATAAAGATCGCCACCTGCAAGTGGCACCGATTAGCATGTCGCCCATCGGTAATCTGTTTCGGGTTTATTCCCCTAGATGGGTTGCCCGCCAAGGCTATCGAGTTCCATCCACCCAGAAACACCCCTTTCAGTAATTCAGTAGTTAGACATGTGGGCAACTAAGGTATTTATACGGCCATCATTCCTTTTAAGCATTTTGTTCGAGAGTCTATTATGTCACCTGAACCTATGTTGTGTTATACTAGGCTTCTATCCTAATGACTTCCTTCAAACCCTACATATCTATCAGGGTGACAGGAAAACGGTGACGATTTGATTTTAACACTGGGATGAATAGAAGGAATTATTGTTTTTTCCACCAACCAACTTCACTTCTAAACTCAATTAAATTAACAAATACATGTGGCACTCCAAGGACTCGAACCTAGGATACTCACATCGAAACTCGGCGCACTAATGCATTACGCTCTCAAGACAGTATATGAATACGTACGGTACACACAATAACACGCATTATTTAATGTGATTTATCACATAAGAACTGTAAATTATAATTTTATCTTTATATAAATAATAATTATTACTAAAATACAAAAAACTGGCTTTGAATAGTCTCTCGTTAGCCAGCTTGATATCTATCCCCTTGAACTGAATTGAACTGAATGACGAGCTACTTGGGTCATGGAGGAGGAGGAGGAGGAGGAAGTAGAGGAGAGGGAAGAAGGGGAGGATGAGATACAAGAAGAGTGGGAGCGGAGTAGAGAGAAAGTGGGAGATGGGAAAAATACAAGAAGAACTATCATAGAAGTGAAGTAGAGAGTAGGAAACGGGTGAATAGGGGATAGATGATAAGTAGGGATTAGCAGAATGATAAACAAAGGATACGGACAGAAGATGAATAGGGATTAAAAAGACAGAACAAAAAAAAGAGTAGGAAAAAGAGGAAGGGGGAGGAGGCGGTTCTGGAGAAAGATAAAAATAAGGATAAAGAAAAGAAAATATGGAAAAAATAGAGGAGGATAAGAACGAAGGGTAAGAGAGAAAGATGGTGATGGTCTAGGTGGTTCAGGAGAAATATGGGGATTAGGGAGCAACATAACAGGAGGATAACTAAGCGTATAAGGAGGTGGAGGAAGAAGAGGGAGAGGGATATGAAGAGGGTGAACAAGGTGGAAAGGAAAGACGGTGAAGGAAGTGGAATAGAGAGAAGGGGGAAGGTTAATAAACGATAGAAGATAAGTAAGGATTAGAAGAAAGGAGAGGGAGGGCTGGTGGTGGGGGAGATGGTGATGCACGAGAAAGATGGGGATAAGTTGGTATGGTGATGGTTCATAAGAAAGCTAAGGATAAAGAAAAGGAGACTAGAAAATGGAGAGGGAGAGAAGGATAGGGAAGAAAAAATAGAAAGCTAAGGATAAAGAAAAGGAGACTAGAACATTGAGAGGGAGATAAGGATAGGGAAGAAGAAAAAAGATGAGGATACAGAAGAGGAGGAGGAAGAGGGAGAGAAAGAGAGAGAGAGGTGGTGGTGGTGGTGGTTGAGGAGACATTGATCCGGTGGCGGGAGCAGCAGCGGCGGCATGCGTGTGTATCCCTCCTGCGTAACGCATGAGCACTGCTAGGACTCTCTCCCTCCTCCTACCCTTACTCCCTGCTGGGTGGTGGGGGTGTCATGAGGTGGAGGGTGCTGGTAGTCACGATGAATGCATGAGGGATGAGTGAGACGAATGGGGAAATGTTTGGGTGATGACAGGGTACGGGGGAATAGGTCATGCAAGGGTGGATGAATGTTGGATTATGACAGGTATGGGTGAATGGAGAGATAGAATACCGGGTGTCAAGAGGGTGGTGGTGGAGATGGAAGAGTGAATGTATGGGTGATTGGTGTGGCATGACAGGAATGGACTATGGTGGTGTAGGATATTGATGGATGGATAGAGGGATAGCTTGCTGGGTGTCGTGAGGGAGAGAGAGGGTGCTGGTAATAGTAGAAGGGTGAAAGCATGGGTGATGACAGGGTATGGGGGAATTGGGAGTAGAAAGTAAATGGTTGTGGTGGGGTAATGGGTAGATGGGTGTCATGAGGGTGTTGGTGGCGATGGAAGGGTGAATATATGGGTGATTGGTGGGGGATGTGTGAGAGCAGGATATTGACGAGTGTTACGGATGAATGGCCAGATACAGTGTTGTGGGTGTCATGGGGGAGAGGGTGTTGGTGGAAGGGAATGTATGGGGATGGTGGGTGGGTGATGACAACGTACGGGTATGGTAGGTGGGGGATGAAAGGATTTGGGTGAATGGGGGAAACATGAGGGATAAGGTGATGGAATGCATGGGTGATGATGGGAGGTAATAGTGGGAGGGTATAAGTAGTGGATGGGTGAGATGGTAAGGTAATGGGTGGGGTATAAGGGACAAGTAGTGGCTGTGGTTGATGGTTGCGATAGGTGATGGGATACATAGATTAGATGTGATTCCATGTAGCTTGTGCATCCCTCTGTAACGCATGAGCACTGCAAGGACTCTCTCCCTCCTCCTGCCCTTACCCCCTGACTGGTTGTAGTGGGGGTGGAGGTGTTATGATGGTGGTGATGGAAGGGTGGTTGGGGGAATAGGGAGCTGGGTATCTTGGGAGTGTTGAGTATCTGAGGGAGAGGGTGATGGTGGTGGTGGATGGGTGAATGTATGGGTGATTGGGGGAATAGGGAGCTAGGTATCTTGGGAGTGTTGGGTATCATGAAGGAGAGGGTGCTGGTGGTGGTAGATGGGTGATGATAGGGTAAGAGTGAATATGGAGATGGTTATCCTTTAGTGTTAGGTGTCATGAGGGAGAGGGTGCAGGTAGTGCATGGGTGGATGAGATAAATGGGGAAATGTATGGGTGAATAAGACGCAAGTCATGTCACCTTCTGCACTGATATACTGTAGATTGGTTACCTAGTAAAGTTTAGTGGGGACATAAGAGGTAGGCTTATTGTAGTGACCCCCAACTCTTAAGACCTGTGCCAGTCATTTAGATCTCTATCATGACTATAATACCTAAGCTTACATGTGACTTTTGTGGGTGCTCTGACTCCACTCTCTGGGAGTGTGTCAATAACTGAAATAGAAAAAAAGTTTCATTTGAGCGTGGCTCTCAAGTGGTCTGCTTTTGTTATTATAATGCAGTGTCCTCTTATTTAGTTCATTTTCGTATATAGAACCGTCGTGCAGTATTTTGTAAACCTCGATCATGCCTTCAAATTAATTTAACATACTAGGCTAATATGACATTTTTCATCCTCGATCAACCCACCAATCTTTTATCTTGCACTCGAGATAAGCCAAGTAATTTTATCAAAAACCTTAATGTTTTCTATATACACTGTCAAGAGGCTTTTAGACCAAACATCTTCAACTCCTGTTATAGTGTTTCGAGAGCCAGTCCAAGAGGCTTATCAGTAAGGATCATTACATTTTCTATAAAGTCAAGGTAATGTTCCTCATCAACTCTTATCTGATTGTCCGGCATAGACCGCTGCCCCTGTTGAACAGTGAAGGCAATAGAAAATATTCCTTATTCTTGATTTCTCAGAGAAAAAACTATACTTAACAGCCACGAAGTTCTGTTGCTGCATAAAATACAAACACTAGATAAAGATTAATGCAAGTTTCACACTGAGAAATAGTTGTCATTCTATCTAATATACCCTCATCCAAACTACTTCTTGAAATTACCATTAATTGTGGGAAGTCTATAAATAATTAAGCCGGCATCCCACGAGTACCGGTACCCTGAGTGTTACAATTTGCTTGCATCAGTAGAATATGATACAACTCTTTTAGAAAGGAATGACCAAAACCCTTTTTCAGCTAGGGGGAATGCTACGAAATTTAATTACAGGAGTCATGTATTTCATAAATAATTGTCTCGCCCCAAGTTTTCAGAAGTTCAAAAGTACTTCTACAAGTAATAGCTTAGATTATCAAAACATTCACTTTTGGCTCAAGTACGTTAGCCAGAAGTTGGGGCTGAAACCAGGCTCCTGGCTTCAAAGCTGAAGCAGAAGCCCTAAAAGAGTTACGAAGCCGAAGACGTGGGCTTAAAAAAAGCACACACACACACACACATAGTGAAGCCGAATTCGGTCCCATGTCTGACTAGGGCATGATTGAGTCAAAAAGGATAATGAGTGGGTGGAGGATTGGAGAGCAGATGAATGACAAGGAGTCATGGTGGAAGAATAGGAAATGGGTGGAGGAATGGAATGGATGGATGTCATGGGTGGTGATGAGGTACGGTAGGAAATAATAGATATATAGTCATGGGTGAGTGGGTGGTGGAAAGGGTTGGGTGAGATGCCAAGTAAATAGCTGTAGGTGTGGTGGTAACGAATGAGTAGGCCGACAGGCAGCATGGCATCAGACATTTTGACACGCATGACCCGACCTCCAAGCATCCCTGAACCTCGGAACGCCATTCTTATTAAATTAACCCTCTCCGACATATGACGCGATTTTGAGCCGATTAGGGATACTTTAAAGCCTTTGTTACCATCAGGGGTATTTAGAAACCTTTACTTTAGTTACTTCAACCTCTGCAGTTGTCTTTTAGTTAGCTGTGGGCAGAAAACTAATTTTGGAGAGGTAATTATAAGAGTGAGAGAACTATTTCTTATTGCTAATCTGGCAACCTCTGCGTCATATGAGTCTGAAGGGGTTAAGATCCTGTAGTAACTGAGACTGGCTTTCTTCTTTTTCATTCTTGTTTATCCGATGTTGGTGCCTAAATTATTAAACAACCCTGTATTATATATTTGTTGATTATGTGTTATGTACAATATATACCAAGACTAAACAATATATCCTGTACCAGTATTAACGAATGCGTATTATGCTATGGAGATATTTGAATGTAAAGGGAAGGAAATGTGATAAGTAGCACCATAATGGCGGAGGTTGGCTGATCTGTTACTATAGGATCTCTAGGTGATCTAAAGGGGGTGTCACACAAGAGCTCTTATTGTCAACATTCGATGGTCAATAATTTGCTGGCAACATTTCTGTGATCTTTTGCATTGTTGTCGGAAACTAGGCTTAGCCTACATAAATACGTTACATTAATGCAGGCGACATTACTTTCTTTTTAAAGTTATCTTAGAAACTGCCAGACCAGTTTTGAGGATAAATATCGAGGGAAATGCGCTCCTGTGATACCGGGCTTTCTTTTTAAAGTTATCTTAGAAACTGCCAGACCAGTGTTGAGGATAAATATGGAGGGAAATGCGCTCCTGTGATACCAGCTCAAGTGGGAACGTGGGAATAGATAAGTGTGACAAGTGGGAGTGGGAAATTACACTGTAAAAATCTAGGGTATGCAACGGGTATGAATAAAGATCATTGGACATAATGTTGGTGATATTTCTCTTATCCTTATGATGAATTGGGTTTAGTACTTTCATTATATCATTAAAAGGGTAGATTATTATAGACACTTGATATACCCATTTCATACACATACTTTTAGCGAGTGCACATTGACGGTGGAATTGGATAGCGCTACGTAGGGGAACACTTATTTAAGAATATAAGAAATAAAATGTAGAGCCTGGCTTGTATAATTTTTCCCCTGTAATTTTCCCATTGGTAGCACCTGATACCGAACGAATATTGTGAGAATGAGTATTGTCTACTATGTGTACACTGATTAGCATTCCCATTTCTAAAGCTAACGTCATATTTTAAGTTACTTCGTCTATTAACGGCGCTGGGAAGGGAAAGACTTGTTTAACAATACAAGCGTAATGGACTTGGCTTTCACTCCATAGATTCCCAAATGGTCTTCCTAAACTGCAGAATATCGTCTAATAATAGCCAGGAGAAAAGGAAGGATTATGTCCTTGTATACTGAAAGGGTTAAGGGGGCCCACCTCGCTTTTTTTCTCTTTCTCTCCCTCTCTCTTTGGCTTGTATCCACTCGGCCCCATTCAGCCTACTGTTTTAAGAGGTTTACCCCCATCCAAGTGTCAATATTTTCCGCGAGCCAGCATTTACAGTATATATTCTTTTTTGACAGCAAGCTAAATTTGTACATTTTACGATAGAAAAATTTCTCCGGCGAAGCCGGAGATCTCCATACAATGGCTCGCTATCGCTCGCCAGGAAGAAATCGACACCTGGATGGGGATAAGTCATAAAACAGTTGGCTGAATGGGGCCAAATGGATACAAGCCAGGGACAGAGAGAAAAGGAGAGAAAGATAAAAACAAAGCCGGTGACCCCCCCCCCCCCCTTAAAGTGACTGGAGACCGGATATGCTACTCGAGGATTCAGTTGGACAATGGATAACATAGGGATAGGTGCCAATGGGGCCAAAATAGTTAACGAGATATGAAGGTGACTATATCGTACCCTGTAAATAATCAAGGGTATGCAGAGATAAATACAACCATTGGGTATATCGATAGTATTATACCTTCCTATCCTTAGCTTAGACGAGTTTATTAACCCATACAGTACCGGTGACGCACTTTTCGTTCTATTGTGGCAACTGTTAGACGATTTTATTCAGATTAGGAAGGATCTGTGGCAATAACAAGGCTTCAAACTATCTCAACCAACCCTTTTAACTACCGGTACCGCAGATTCTTCCTAAGTTGCATAATATTGGCTAAATATAGCTAGAATAAAGGATAACACACGTCGCTGGTACTCAAAGGGTTAATACCAATATAACTCTATACAGGTATAATATTATGGACTCTTACATTGCCCTTTTCATACCCATAATTGTTTAACGGTGTATAATAATATGAATGTAAGGGCCAAGGTCAAGAGCTCTAGAGTCTAGACCTTAGCTTGGCAAGGGGTGTAGGTAGGTGAATACAAAGGATGTGATTACCGTACAGTCGGCCTAATAAGTGATAATTATCTGGGCGCCAATTATGTTTTGATCAATAAAGGGATCAGCAATATTTACACATGATTTTTGTCTTTTTGAGTTATATACAACCATTTCCCTACACTTACCCACCCTATGCAACATCTGACAGACATTAATACAGCAGAGAGAGCCAAACGTAATGACAGCTGAGACATAACTTATTAGCGCCACTGTACATAATAATTACAAAGGATGTGGTATGAGTAAGTGGCGTGTGGCTGTACGGGAGCATATAAGGGCGTGGACCATAAGAAATATAAAGGAATGATGCGTGTATTAGATCAGTGCGTTCACAATATATAGCATGTGGGTATATGCCAGTGAAAGTGGTGTGAACGTACTGTATAATTAATAAATACGAAAACAATATCCGTAAAATTAACAGACCCTAATTTACCACTACAAAAAGCATTACATTTTGTTAACAGTATTAGGCTATACCTATATAGTGTACGGTAGTTGGACCGTAAATAACCGATACATTTACAGATATAATTTTGTGTTTGACCATTGAAATTACAGTATTATGTTGGCAACGCCAGTCTGTATTGACTGTAAACACAACGGAATTAACAGTATAGACTATAGAGGATGAATATAATATGTATAGAAGGATGTGGAAGTATGAGCATAATGTATTGACATAGGAGTATAAGGGTAGGCCAACCGTAAGTATTTGAGTAACATGCATTGACGATATGTGACGTCTGTGCGTGGGTACAAGGGGCGTAAGTGCGTAGGAGGACAAGGAGAAAGTATCATAACAGACGTAAGGATGTGAGTATAAGTGAATATTGTAGCTTAGGGGTGTACAGTCCCCCACATTAGTTATGTATCTCTCAGTGGGTGTATGCTTGGAACTAAATAATGTTATTGAAAGGCTAGTGTGCTTTGGGAAAGCAATTGATAAATCATATGAATCCACTATTGAATAATTACAACTAGGCTACACTCGTAATTCAGAAAGCAAATACATAACAAAATTAACTTGAAATGAAGGTATATTTTTGTGAAGCAGTTGATATCACACATCTACTGCATAACACAATAGGCCTACACCCGTAATTCAGCTGAAGTACCGTATATGGTACCGTATACGTAAAGCATAACAAACTAAACATGTAATTAAATCAGATTGCTTCCACTTCCAAACATCACTCAAGCAGCTCAAGCTATTCCTAGTTGAAACTATAAGGCACGTGACTTATGTGTGTGACTGTACAGCTGATTTACGCAAGCAAATCTATAATATAAACAAGACAAGTCAAACGTCAGTAATATCCCCAAAAATATAAATTTCGCAAAACCGTCCTAAATAATATCGACTCTTAAGATCTCCTTTCGAGGGCAGTTTCTAATACGAAATATCAAACACAAGCTATGTAAAAACTCGATAACCCACCGGTGCTAACTGCACTGTTGCCATAAAAAGGTCTCCATCAAGAAGCCAGGAAAGGATGCACGATACCTTATTTATAATTCAAGAAACGTTTATTCGTATGAATGAAAATTACAAACGTTGCATAAATGTTTCTAATGCACCGCAAAACTAGAATTATGTGTTATGGGTAAAAGCTTGAGTTTTGTCGACCAAATTTTACTACGGATGTAATCCAGGGTGTAGGTGGATGGGGGGGGGGGGAGAGGGAGAGTGGGTAGGGAGGGGGGTAAGGTAATCATGGTTGGGGGGTGAGGGGGAGATGATGCTTCCTTCAACCCATCCATTTAAATTCAAACCCCAATCGCCCACCTCACTAAATCAAACCAAAAGGCACGCCTCTCCAACTCACAGCCCAGCCTATCCCCCTCCCAAGCAAGAAAGGGGAATTTATGGCCCAAGAAGCGGGGATATTTACAGCCGCAGGTAAATAGAGGCTAAAATCGAGTTGGACTTTGCGGCCGGCACGTGTCCTCCCTCTACGAGTCTTGTCATGGCGTGAAATACCTACCCCTGGTAAATAGACGGGGGAAATGGCTAACGTTGCAGGCTTTGTAACACTCCCTAGACCATTATAAATACACGTAAACCTTCCTAAACCATCGCCTGTCCTCAACGATCCCTATACCTCTCCGCATGTCAAATATTAGAGCTGTACTATCCATGTGTCTAGGTTTTAGCGACTGGAAAAGCCCATGTACTCCCTTGAACTTCGGGTCACATGAGAAACGTTTCTGATTTTGAGACAAAAATGAATCCTGCTCCGATTCTGACCCAAAACACAGGTCGAGACATCATTCAGGGGTTGAATGTCTCGAAACAATTGCAATTATCTCGAAAAATACGAGTCTAAGGGGGTAAAATAAGAGGTAAACACCCATTTGCCGGCGTGTTATGGGTTGTGGCTCGTGATATCCCGACCCCCCCCTGGACATGACCTCTTCTACTCACCTTTCTCTTGTTGCTCCAGGAATTTGGCGGCGTCTAGCAGAAGTTCGAGGCTCATTCTCTGCACTTTTGAACACACAGACACCTTCAACAAATGCCCATCAATCCCGCGAGTATTATTAGGCGGCGTGGGGTAATTTAGTAGGGGATATATTTGGAGGACGGGGTGGAAATGGCGCGACGATCACCCAAACACCCCGAGCCTCTACAACTCTCGCCCGTGAAATAACGAACCCCCACGTGTCTGCTTCCTGCGGGCCTCAGCTGGCGATCTTTAATGTTCTCATATCTCCTCACTCGTTTTATCTTCTACTTCCTAACTTCCACTGTAGTCAGGTTTCATATGTTCAGATATGTTGTGAATATTAAATTGGGGTTAATCATGCTTATTTGTATATACCAAAAAGGGGTGTGACTAGCCTGGCCCCGCCCACTAGCCCACCGCGCCACGCAAAGAGTATTGAACGACGAAATGTTAAATCTGACAATATGCTCATTTTTAGTATATTTCGACCTCTAACTGAACTGTATAGCATCTTATTAAATGCAGTTATTGCCCACTTCCCATTAGTCTGACGATAACATAAGGAAACTGGATATTGCCGAGATAAAAGCCAATACTCCAACTTCGCCTTGTCAAAATCGATGCACCATCAGCACATGGAAGCATTGTATTAAACTTGCCAAACGTTTCCCTCGATCACTATTTTATCTCCCTCGTGTTTTTCGCATGGACCAGAAAAACAGTCGATGGCTACGAAATTAGGTAGATTGAAGACCATATGCCAGACTCAGTTATCGTAGAGTTTATTGCAAAATCAAACAGGTTGTACGGTAGAGGCGGCAGCGGCGGAGATGACGTCATGAGAAGCGTGGCGGAATATCACGTGGAGATGGATCATGTGGCGTTGGGGGGCGGACCATAGACGGACACCAATAATAAGTTTGGTTTAGTTTACCGTCAAACTTGGTCTCCCCTAATCTCGTTATTCGGATCAATGGGTAGCGTAGGAGGTGTAAGCTAAATTTATCCATACAGAAAGGACAATTAAGGAATGAAGGGGGCGAGGCTGAATTACGCTCGATTTTAGGGATTTGGTTATCTGAAGCTTATCAGGGATGGGATTACCTAGCTCGTCCATCCTGCCAGAAAATGCCTGGCTGATATAGCTTACTTGGAAAATGTAATAAGATTCTTTACTGTTATGAAGGATATAAGAACATATCATAATCAGCAATAATGAAATATTAAAACCGAATAACTGCGAGATCATTCATACAAAATGTTCTAAACAAATTTGGAAACCGATTTGTAGATACTATGACGGAATAAATATCCTAGTGCTGTAGCCAGTCTTGTTTTCAACTGACGGTAAATTGCCATGTCCTCATCTTGATTATTCAGCTATTGCGAATATTTGGTAGCACAATATGTAGTTCATTCTGAAAACTTGCATTTATGTGACGCAGTGACAAACTAGTTTTATATTTCTTCTTTAAATTAGGTATTGATAAATCGGCCACATAAATATTCAATTTACCGTCAGCTGGAAGAAAACGGTATAGGCAGCGATCAGCTCAGGAACGGTGGATAATATATATATTAAAGTGGATAATCCAGTTAATAACATGGGTTGGTTGTGAAAGGTTCGACTTCGCATATTTCCGTGTTGTTATAACATCATGGCCATGTATTTAACCACGAAAACCGGGCGGGTGCCCAACCCCGAAAAGGGTTGAAATAGGGGAGCTATCCCCCCGCCAAAGGCGGCTTTCTGGGGCCTTTCCTAGCTGATGCTGAGAGGATTGGGTTCTAGTCATGTGGTGATGGGCTGGTCTATCAGAGTGAGAACTGAGCGATCTCTGCCATACCCATAGCTTACTCTGACTGTTCCTTTTACTTATATATTTTCTAGATCTCAAGTGACGGCGTCTCTTGCGTGGATTGACCTCCTAATCTACCAAGATTGGAAACCAAAGCGTCACATCTTTCCTTTGCCCCTCAACTTTCTCTTCATAATTGCTGAGGGGCACAGGGCCCTGGGTGGGTCTTTGGTTTCCCGAGCGTTTCCGCACCCTCCTCAGCTCCCCGCCGTGGAGTGGCTTCGGTCACCCAGGCTTTATTGTGGTCGGCGGGGAGGGTTCTGTGGGGGCGCTCGGTTGTGGCCTTGGCCTTGCTCGGGGCCTTGGGGCTGTTCGGCCAGGCAGCTTGGGGAAAAACAACAACAACAACAACAACCACGAAAACCAAGCTTATAATATCCATTCCCGCTCAAAGTATGCACAGCATCTAATGTGAAGCTGTCTATTAATATTGACTGTTGCCTATTGATGCTTAGGAATAGGCCTTTCTGATAACTACTCGTGTATGCAAGGCTTCCGTATATAATTATGTAATTAAGGTATATGTCTAATAATTTGTTCAAGGGTATATAATTATATATATATATATATATATATATATATATATATATATATATACTGTATATATAGGCCTATAGAGAGAGAGAGAGAGAGATGAAGCGGAGCAATATTGTCAGACAATATACCAAAACATTAATATGTGATAATTTGGTATATTACATCGCGAGTCGTGGCATAGTCAATAGAGCGTCGGCTGCTGATCGAAGGGTAGGTGGATGGGGCCCGCACTATCAAAATATTATTGGTAGATGTCAAGCCCGGACAACTTGACCTAGTGATTCGTGACAAACGCTTAATGTTCATGGCCACTCTTCGGGAATTAGCCTATGGTGTCTGGCAAAAAAAAAAAAAAAATCTGATTACTTTGTGCAAAAATATATGTTTGAAGTTTAGCCCTAGGTAGATCAGTCAGTCAGTCAATAGCCAGCCCTTACTCCCACAAGGGGTAGGAAGGATCAGCAAGAGACACGAGAAAGGAACAATAGGTGACAGGTTAAGAACACATACAGTTCGCTCCCCAAAAAACAAGCATACAAGCATTCAGAAGCACAAATAACTCATCAGATGTTATACTTCCGGACAAGGTCTCTTCACTTCAACGTCTTGAAAAAAAACCTTCTTGGTTTGTCATTTAAAAGGGTCCAGAAACCTTCATGTACTCTCTGACAAACTTCCTCCATTCAATCCTGTCATTTGCTAATTATTTTGCTTCAACCATTCCCTTTTCACGCTTTGACACACATTCTGACACTAGGTGACCATAATAATTAAATAATAATTATATTACTAGTTTTACAGGTAGGTTTGTGATACTTCCATGCCTATCCTTAATTACAAAAATATTCCTTTGTCAGAAAAAACAAAAACAAAAAACAATTAAGAGTTCTAATGGTTAGGCTTAAGTATTAGCCCCGACTCGAAAATATTTCCTGTCACGATTTTTGTTTTCATATGCTTGTGTGTATTAATTAATGTATTTACTGTGGGGAAACAAAAGTTAATAAAACATAATAAGAAGAACATAAGAAAATGGGAGTCTGCAGAAAGCCGATTGGCCCACACAAGGCAGATCCCTCTCACACCAACCCCAATTATAAAGCTTAATTATAGGCCCAGCTCACTAATAATGGATTAAGTAATATCTAATGCGTGTCTGAAACAAGCATTTAAATACTTATAGTAAAATATTATATTTGCTTACAAAATAGTTGATCTTATTCACTTTAATAAAACCCTTGATATTGGTAAACGAGATAATTATAAATAAATTGTTAACCTTGGAAAACGGGGTTATATTACTTTTTTTACCAAGGAGGTTAGATTCATAATCTAACCTTGTTCTTTACAAAATATTGCTTTATCAATATTTACGTTCAAGTCCAACACTCTTTCCACATGCTTAATTATTTTTGTCAGATATCGCCCATTTTTATTTGAATATCCAGACGATGTTATTCAATTTAGGAGTTAAAGGTTCAAACGTTAATATTCCGTCTTTAGCCATTTGATTCATGTGATCCTTCCTAAGCCGAGTCAAATATTGTGGATATGGCTAAATATAATAGCAAACAGTGGCGCCATCACATTTGTATTAATTATATTCATGTGGTCCTTCCTAAGCCGAGTCAAATATTGTGGATATGGCTAAATATAGCAAACAGTGGCGCCATCACATTTGTATTAATTATATTCGAGCTGTGGAAAATATAGAACCTGTGAGTCACATGACATATTTAAACATCATGAATAGGGATTTCGTCGAACTGTGTTTGTGTTTGTTCCTATGTTGATTACATCGTCTAATGCTGGCCAAACTGAAATAAACATGTCTCCTGTAGAGCCTATGATACTATGGAGTTTACGAACTTTTATTATTATAACATTTTTATTAGCTTTAGTCAACAAGTTACAATAGTAAGCTACGGGTGAACAAAATAGTTGTAACCTTAATTTAACATAACTTAATATAACTTATAAAAACAACAAATGATAACAGCCTTACCTTTATTTTCAATGAAAAAGATAATATATATATATATAATTATATATACTGTATATATATCTTGTGCCATTATTGCCGAATGTCTATTATGGGTATGTGTGTGTAAAGAGAGGCTAATGACCCAATATGACATAGGTTCGAAATACAATATAGAACAAAAATATATATATAACAAGGTTGGCCATCTCTGTTTCTATAGGGTCTAGGCTGTAGGGTATAACAGGGGATCACACGAGAGGTCAAGTAGGTGTCACACGAGAGGTTAAGAGGGAGGGAGTCGCTTTTTCTGGGTTCCCTTCTCACTCATGTTTAGCACATTAGTTTTGAGATTTTAAGACGTTCTCTCCATTTGTTTGGCGATTGTGAGACCTTTTGCCCAATTTCTTTGTTACTATTAAGACCTTTTCGTGTAATTTCGTGTCGATTTTTCCTGACGAGCGATAGCGAGCCTGTAATTTTAGAAGGAATCGGCCGGGAAATTTGTTCTACCGAAAAATGTACAAATATATCTTGTAAGTGAGTTTAGGGGGTGTTTTTAAGCTTGAGGGAGGTCTAGCGAGAGAACTAAACAATAAACTAATAAATATATACATAGACCAAAACTAAACAATAAACTAATAAATATATACATAGACCAAAAACCAAGGTGTCACACGAGAGTTTTATGTTGGTGTCACACGAGCAGGTTAAGGGGAGACTACACGTTTGTTTGCTCTATTAATTAATTTATTCATACATTTTTTTTTTAGTTTCCTCCCTAGACCTCCATCAAGCTAAGAAGAAAAAAACCCTAGACCCCCTTTCAAGATAAATTTGTACATTTATCGGTAGAAAAATTTCCCGGCCGAAGGCCGGTTCCTCTTAAAATTGCAGGCTCGCTCTCGCTCGCCAGGAAACATTCGACACTTTAATGGCATGAAAGGTCTTAAAATTGACAACGAAATGGGGCGAAAGGTGTTAAAATCGCCAAACTAATGGGCCGAACGTCTTATAATCTCAAAACTAATGGGGCTAAACATTAGGCAGAAGGGGGTCCAGAAAAACAGTCTGCCTCCCCTTAAGCCCCTGAGGATAATAAGACGTTTTAACCCCTTCACCGAAGCTCCTCGGTGGCCTAAGTGTTAAGGTGTTGGAGTGCTCCACTACTGGCCTGCGTTCGAGCCCTGGCTGAGTCATATCACAGGGCGGGTGCCCAACCCCGAAAAGGGTTGAAATAGGGGAGCTATCCCCCCCGCCAAAGGCGGCTTTCTAGGGCCTTTCCTAGCTGATGCTGAGAGGATTGGGTTCTAGTCATGTGGTGATGGGCTGGTCTATTAGAGTGAGAACTGAGCAATCTCTGCCATACCCATAGCTTACTCTGACTGTTCCTTTTACTTATATATTTTCTAGATCTCAAGTGACGGCGTCTCTAACGTGGATTGACCTCCCAATCTACCAAGATTGGAAGCCAAAGCGTCACATTTTTTCCCTTGCCCCTCAACTTTCTCTTCATAATTGCTGAGGGACACAGGGCCCTGGGTGGGGCTTTGGTTTCCCGGGCATTTCCGCACCCTCCTCAGCTCCCCGCCATGGAGTGGCTTCGGTCACCCAGGCTTTATTGTGGTCGGCGGGGAGGGTTCTGTGGGGGCGCTCGGTTATGGCCTTGGCCTTGCTCAGGGCCTTGGGGCTGTTCGGCCAGGCAGCTTGGGGAACAACAACAACAACAACAACAACCCCTTCACCGCCATTACGAAATGTTTATCATATTCTGGTTACCATTTGACGATTTTCTTTAGTTTGTGATCTACCTCTACGACTCCAATGGATAAATACAAGCTCAACATTCCCTTTTAGTAACATAGGTCCTTTTTAAACTGCCTAAAACCTCTAAATTTAGCCAGAATGAAAGGTCAAAAGACGTCCTGGTGCTGAAGGGGTTAACAATTGACTGTGTATTATTGGACGATTTTATTCAATTGAAGAAGAACCTATGCGATTTCGAAAGTTAAGTGATATATGTTTTACCCTGTGTATTCATCGACATCCTTCCCCAGTTGAAGCGGCCAGTTCCACCATCGTCTAATGGTAGCCACACATGTGTCCTCGAGTAGGCTACTAGGTCAGGTGAAGGTATTGAGGGATCACAGTCCACAGATATATCTGTGGACTGATTTACATTCTACTTTTTCCTATTTTTCTTAAGAGTGTAGAGAGGGGAGAAGGGGTTTTGGAGAGAGAGGAAGCTGTTGGAGTGGCTTTGTTATGTGTGTTATTAGTCGGTATACGTTATCGAGGTTAGTGTTGAGAGGGGAGAAGGGGTGTTGGAGAGAGAGGAAGCTGTTGGAGTGGCTTTGTTATGTGTGTTATTAGTCGGTATACGTTGTCTAGGTGTAGTGTTGAGAGGGGAGAAGGGGTGTTGGAGAGAGAGTAAGCTGTTGGAGTGGCTTTGTTATGCGTGTTATTAGTCTGTATACGTCGTCGAGATCAGAGAGATACAAGCTGAGTCACACCAGAGTTATTTCCGGTAATGTTCTTGGCAACTCTGACCTAAAAGTTTATAAATTTAAGGGGACAGTGGCTGTTTTGTTTGGTCTATTAATTCATTTATGTTTTAGTTTCCTCCCTAGACATCCCTCAAACTTTAAAAAAACAAACATTGCTTAGATAAATCTGTAAATTTTTCGGTAGAAAAATTTCCCGGCCGAAGGCCGATTCCTCTAATACTTACAGGCTCGCTTTTGCTCGCCAGGAAAAAATCGACACCTAAATTGCACGATATATCTTAAAATTGACAACAAAATTGGACGAAAGGTCTTAAAATCGCCAAACTAATGAGCCGAACGTCTTAAAATCTCAAAACCAATGGGTCTAAACATAGGGAGAAGGGGGCCAGAAAACCCAGCCCATCCCGCCTTAAGTGTTGTAATACTCGAGCCAAAGCATAATAGTGTACAGTACATCCAGTATATTTGACGAGTTGCTCACCTGTTGTTAAATGTAAACAAAATAATGAGTTTGCCAATCAAAAGGTTGCCGGAAAATATATTCGTGTGATTCGACCTTAAGGGGAGGTATTAGGTTTTGTTGGACTCCCTTCTCCCTCATGATTAGCCCCATTAGTTATGAGATATTAAGACGTTCGCCTCATTACTTTGAAGATTTCACAACACTTCGCTCCTTTCTTTTTGTTGTCAATATTAAGACCTTTCGTGCCATTTAGGTGTCGATTGGTGACAGGTCAGTTGAACCAGTGCCACTTCAACCAGTGCCACTTTAACCAGTGCTAACTCAACCAGTGGCCACTTCAACCAGTGACCATTTTAACCAGTAGGTTAGGTTAGGTTAGGTTAGGTTACTGGTTAAAATGGTCACTGGTTGAAATGGTCACTGGTTGAAGTGGCCACTGGTTGAGTTAGCACTGGTTAAAGTGGCAGTGGTTGAAGTGGCACTGGTTCAATTGACATGGAACCATATACTGTATATATATATATATATAATGTGCAAGGAGACAAAATGTAAAGCTTCCTGTAATAATACATTTTCAAATTGAAAATTATAGAGTCAGATTAAGGTATGGAAGTAAGGATGTCTGGACACACACACACACACACACACACACACACACACACACACACACACACATAAACAACACCAACAACAAAATTCACAGAGGATGAAGGAAATGCAACATATCTGTGGGCAGGAATGGGAGAGTTCTAGAGTTAACTTGAGTGAAAAAAACTGGGGAAGATAATTTGACAGAAAAAGGGTGTGAAAGTGTTGACAGGCGAGTACACAACACAAAGAGGCTAATAACACTTCTGGAACCGCGATCTTATGTTCTTATGTTCTAATATGGTGGGGGTTGGACAATCTCTGTTGAACTAGGGTCACTAATCACCCCCACCTCCATGGAGGATGCTAATCTACTGAGGTCCGAAAATGGTCCTCTAGGTATCTAAACATCTCGGTACCTACCTGTCCACCCTAGAGACCCTACAGTAACACAGATCGGCCAACCTCCGCCGTCTTGGTATTACTGCGGATATTTTCCTCTCTTTACATTCCAATATCTCCATAACCATAATCAATACTTGGCAATACTGGTACACGATATATAGTTTGATCTTTGGAAATACATTTTAGATGATCAAAAATATAATAAAACTTCGTTTGTTTGATAATTGAGGGACCAAAATGGTGTCCAAAGAAAAAGATAGCCACTACAGGATCTCTAACCCACCTCCCCTACTCACACACACACACACACACACACACACAATCATGGTAGAGAGACAATAACAATAGTCATTATAACATGCAAACTATACACACACACACAATAATATATGTTTGTCTATGTGTATGGAGGAGACAAAAGGCAGGTTGTCTGTAGCGAGTGTCTCCCACAAAGTTAAGAGTGACAGAGCCAAATTCAAGGGACGTTGGAGTCAAAATGCCTGGACACTCAAAGTTTAAAGGGCATAGCGCATGTGGTCAGCCATGGTTAGCTATCCTCATTATCATAAATGTTAGTGTACAGTATACCTCTTATGTGCAATAATAGTCGTCCGAGTTTCTTATAAATGTAAATATAAATAAATTAGTGTTTTGGACGGTGGTGGCGAGAGGCATTTCCGACCTTTCGTGACGTAGAATAAGGCATTGGGGTACCCATAGAATAACACAATCGGTCAAAGAGTTTCAGGGGTCAGATCAATGGCCACCATATTGATTTTCAGTATCTCTGTTAAGTACTTCAGGCTGTGAAAGCAGTTACAAGGATGGACAGATATTTATAAGAGGGGTATGAGAAATTGTATGAGCAACATAAGCTTAATAATGAAATGTAGAAATTAGGGAAAGCTATCGAATAATGCACTATGAAAGTGAAAATCAAGATGGAATATTTTGATACGTTGGACGTACGCTGTTGTGCTAATGAGACCAAACTATGCATAATTGCATTGATAGATACTTAAGGATAGACAAATTTTACACTCATGTTATGTAAATATCAAATACTGCCTTCACATTACTTCATAACGCATGAAATGTATTAGGGCAAGCTATATCAAGGCAATATCAAAACAGATTCGAAATTCGCGGTCTACCACAACCACGAGAGAGAGGCAATAGGAGCTGCCATCAACTTCTAAGCTTAAAATATCTTACATGGCTTTGTTTACTATTTTAGATTAATATTTATGGTAAACCAAGATACCTGTGAAGTATCAATCATTCTTTAAAATGTTTTAGACAGTGATAAAATGGAAAGGGATATTGCATGGGCTATGCTCTTTAAAGCAGTCTAATTCATAGGATGAAGGAAAGATTGATTGAGGGAGAGAGTTCCAGAGTTCACTTGTTGAGTAAAAGAAAGACAGAAAATTTACCAATTCTTGGGTTGGAGAGCTGGACAGAATAAGGATGGGACTGTGTTAAAAGGCGAGTATCTCGCACTCGCCGCAAAGGAGGGGGTATACACTGAGAGAGCTCTGAAGAATACTGATTGTTGTAATAGCGATAGAAGATTGAAATAGGTGCAACATTACGGCGTGTAGAAAGAGATTGTAGGGAACTAGTAAGAGGAGGCGAGTTGATGAGACAAAATGCTTTTGATTCTACTCGTTCAAGATGTGCGGTATATGTGGAGCCTCCCCACACATGCAAACAATACTCAATACAGGGGCGCACTGTGTCCCGATACAGAGGTGTGCAGGGTTGAAGAACCCACGGAGATGGTTGAGCACACCTAACTTATGGAAAGCTGCTTTAGCAAGAGTGATAATATGATCTTTCCAAGAAAGGTCAGATGAAAAAGGTACACCTAGAATGTTGAGAGAAGATGAAGGGTTAAGTTGTGTGTTGTTGAAGAATAGTTGATAGTCTTGTGGAAGATTGTGATTCAGAGATAGAGGGAGAAACTTGGTCTTGGAGTTGTTGAAAGTAACAAGATTTTCTCTGCCCCAATTAGAAATAATAGAAAGATCAGAAGATAGGCATTCTATGGCCTCTCCACGTTTGACTAGGAGTGCTTGCATGCTGGGTTGATGTGAAAAACTAGTTGAATAGTGTAAGGTAGAGTCATCAGCATATGAGTGGATAAGACTAGAGGTACAGTGGAGGAGATCATTGATAAATATTATACAGATAATTGGAGACAGGACAGAGCCCTGAGGAACACTGGAGTTGATAGGTTAAGGAAGTGAATGATGGCCATCTACAACTGCAGCTATGGAGTGGTGTGAAAGGAAATGAGAGATATAGTCACATTTAGAGCAATAGAAACCGAAGGAGGATAGTTTGGAAATTAAAGACTTGTGCCAGACTCTATCGAAGGCTTTCGATATGTCTAGACTCTAGAGCAACAGAAAAAGTCTCACCGAAGTCCCGAAAGGAGGATGACCAAGAGTTAGTAAGATAAGGAAGAAGATCACCAGTAGAGCAGCCTTTAACACCTCACGAGCAGGGGGTTTTGGGCTATTTTGGGCATATTCAGGCCCTCCTGAATGATAAATCAAGTATCTGCATGAAAAGAAATGTATTCAGCAAAAAACTAAGCGCTAAAAGCTTCAAAATGAGACCAGAACGAGCTACGTAGCACTCGTCGTTCTCAGGGAGTGGTACCACCAACATGGAAGTTTAGCGTATAGTGGCATATTTTTTCCAGCTACGCTCACTACTGGCTACACTGCCGGCCTCTCGAGAACACAGGGAGGGTGAGTCAGTGGGTGGCGGTAGGCCCTGGGAGTCGAACATGTGGCCCGCTGTGCTCCCGGCCATTTGCACTCGATTTTAACCCTTTAAAAGCCTTAATAATGCTTGTAACTTGCTGCAAATTGGCGCCCGGCTATAGCCGGGCGCTGCTCTTTAGGGGTTAAGGAAACCGTACTGGCGATCTGAAAGTAGATTATGGGTAGATAAATGCTTAAGAGTTAAGAATAGTTTAAAAAACTTTAGAGATGCAAGATATGAGAGCAAGTGGACGATAGTTGGAGGGTTAAAAGCGGTCACCCTTCTTTGGGACAGGTTAAATAAGAGCAAACTTCCAGCATAAAGGAAAGACGTTAGAGGATAGACAAAGACAAAAGAGTTTGCCTAGGCAAGGAGTCAGCACGGAAGAACAGTTTTTTAGTACAATAGGAGGAACACCATCCGGTCCGTACGCCTTCTTAGTATTAAGTCAAGAGAGGGCCGAGAGTACATCTTTAGAAGAGATTTTGATATTAGGCATAAGTTTGTGATAGGGGGTTGGAGACGGAGGAATAGCACCGGAATCATCCAAGGTGGAATTTTTAGCAAAAGTTTGAGCGAAGAGTTCAGCTTTGTCAGAGGAAGAGGTGACGGTGGTACCGTCAGAATGGAAGAGGGGAGGAAAAGACGAGGAAGTGAAGTTGTTGGAGAGGTTTTTGGCTAGATGCCAAAAAGCTTGGGAAGAGCTTGAGTTGGAAAGTTCAGAGCATTTGTTATTGATGAAAGATTTGTTTGTGAGTCGAAGAACAGATTTGGCTTGATTCCGGTCATATATATAAAATACACGATTCTTGAGTTTGAAGGCGACAGTACCGTTTGAATGCTTCCTCCTTATTTCGAACAGCAGTAGAACAAGCGTGAATAAACCAAGATTTTTGTGAGTTAGTCTGAGAGAAAGAGAATGGGATGTAAGCTTGCATGCCTGAAAGGATTACCTCAGTATTGCGCTCGGCACTCTCTGAGGGTCCCTGGCCACGAAAGCAAAAATCATTCCATGGGAAATCAAAGAAGTACTGCCGTAGAGCCTCCCAGTCGGCAGCGCCAAAGTGCCACAAGCGCCGCCTGCTGGGGGGTCAGAAGGCCGTACTGGAGAGACAGGACTGGTGACAGAGATAAGGTTATGATCGGAGGAGCCCAACGGAGAGAGAAGGTTTACAGTATAAGCAGAAGGATTTGAGGTTAGAAATAAGATAAGGATGTTGGACCGATCTCCAGAGCGGTCGGGGATACGGGTGGGTTGCTGAACTAACTGCTCTAGTTATTTAGGATAGAACAGATGTAGGTTTGTTCACCAGGTTGGTCAGTGAAATTAGAGGAGAGCCATTGGTGGTGGTGAACATTGAAATCTCCTAAGATGGAGATTTCAGAGAAGGGAGAGATGGACAGAATGTGTTCCACTTTAGAAGTAAGATAATCTAAGAATTTTGGATAGTCAGTAGAATTAGGGGAGAGATAAACAGCACAGATATATTTAGTGAGAGAGTGACAAGATAACTTAAGCCAGAGAGTTGAGAATTCAGAAGAGTCAAAGTTGGGAACACGAGAGCAAGTAAGATTGTTGCATACATACACGCAATATCCACCTTTGGCTTTGAATTGAGGATAGAGGTAGTAGGAGGATATAGAGAAGGGTTTGCTGTCTGTTGCCTTAGACAACTGAGTTTCAGTGAGGAAAAGTAAGTAAGGTTTGGTAGAAGAGAGATGGTGTTCCACAGAGAGGAAGTTAGAGGAAAGGCTGCGAATGTTGCAGAAATGGATAGCTAGAGTAGAAGGTAGAGGTCGAGGGCACTTTGAGGAGTTCGTTCCAGGGGACAGATCGATGGCGGCATTTATTGTTAGGTTTTGTGATAAATACACACACACACACACACACACACACACACACACACACACACACATCTATAATTGTTGTGGTTAGCCAGTTATCTTCCGTGAACCCTAAAGATAATGATTGTGAAATATAATATCAGTGTTATGAGAGGGAGGTGTAGTGATAATATTGTTATTGTTTAGCTCTGTAGCGGGCTCTGTAGTGTAGCTCCAGTCTCCGTACACCCATATTTACCCACTGTGTAGTTCGGTTTGAAGGGCAGGTAGTTGATTTTCTTTGGACTTCTTCTTCCGCATGCTTAGCCCCATTAGTTTTGAGATTTGAAGACGTTCGCTCCATTAGTTTGGCGATTGTAAGACCTTTTTGTGCCATTTAGATGTCGATTTTATCCTGGCGAGCGATAGCGAGTCTGTAATTTAGGATGAATCGGCCTTCGGCCGGGAAATTTTCTACCGAAATGTTTTACAAATATTTCTTAAAATGTGGTGTATTTTTTATTTTTTTTAAGGCGAATATATATAATCGGTTTCATTTCAACTGACGGTAAATTGAATCTCTCTGCAGCTGATTTCTCGACACTTAATGAAAAATAAGGAACAGCTATATATCCTTGTCTTATCATTAATAAGGAACAGCTATATATCCTTGTCTTACCATTAATAAGGAACAGCTATATATCCTTGTCTTACCATTAATAAGGAACAGCTATATATCCTTGTCTTATCATTAATAAGGAACAGCTATATATCCTTGTCTTACCATTAATAAGGAACAGCTATATATCCTTGTCTTATCATTAATAAGGAACAGCTATATATCCTTGTCTTACCATTAATAAGGAACAGCTATATATCCTTGTCTTATCATTAATAAGGAACAGCTATATCCTTGTCTTACCATTAATAAGGAACAGCTATATATCCTTGTCTTACCATTAATAAGGAACAGCTATATATCCTTGTCTTATCATTAATAAGGAACAGCTATATATCCTTGTCTTACCATTAATAAGGAACAGCTATATATCCTTGTCTTATCATTAATAAGGAACAGCTATATATCCTTGTCTTACCATTAATAAGGAACAGCTATATATCCTTGTCTTATCATTAATGCCAAGTTTTCATAATGAACAGCACATTTCGCTAAACAATCTACGTCACAGCTAAGTAATCAAGAGCTGGACATGGCAATTTACCGCCAGCTGGAAAGAAACAGGGTATAGTGATGTTAAATTATAGCCACATTGTTTTTACCTCATTTTAAGGGGGGGATGGTTAGTTTTGCTGGACCCCCTTCTCCCTCATGTTTAGCCCCATTCGTTTTGAGATTTTAAGACGTTCATTCCATTAATTGTTGATAGAGGGGTGTGGACTGTGATCGTCGAGGTCTCCTGGAGGGGGGGGGTGGGGGCTCTCTCTCTTATGGGAAGGGTTTGGGGTTTACATTCTGAACCCTCTTCTCCCTCATGTTTAGCCCCATGAGTTTTGATATTGTAAGACCTTCGCCCCATTAATTTGTCAATTTTAAGACCTTTCGCCCCATTTCTTTGTCAATATTAAGACCTGTTGTGCCCTTTAGATGTTAATTTTTTGCCTGGCGAGCGAAAGCGAGCCTGTAATATTGGAAGATTTGGCCGGGACAATTTTCTACTAAAAAAATTGCAAATTTATCTCGAAGCGTCAAGGGGGAACTTGGGAATATTTTTTGGAATGTGTGTGTGTGTTTATTTTTTTATTTTATTTGTTAATCTCGATGGAGGTTGAGGCAGGAAACTAAAATAACAATACATGCAATAAATAGAGTAATGAATAAATCCTCCCTCCCCCCTTCCTTCCTTCCTTGGGTGTGCCTACTATAGCTTGCGGAGTGAAGGAAGGGAACGCCAGGATGGGAGGCCGAGCGAGGATATTACCCGTCATGCTACTCTCTTATTTTACCCTCGTTATTCTGGTACAGTATATATGTATTATGTATTATTATCACCTTATATCCCCCCCACCCCACCCCTTCTGTATTATCTTTGCGTTATTTGCTAACTATAATTATTTAGACGTATTTTGTGCAGTTTAAGGGGGGATATCCACTTGAGGGATTTTTTTTTCTGGACTCCTTTCTCCCTCATGTTTAGCCCCATTGTGTTTCTAATTTTAAGACGTTTGCCCCATTATTTTGACAATTTTAAGAACTTTCAACCCATTTTTGTCAATTTTAAGAACTTTCGTGCCATTTAGGTGTCGATTTTATCCTGGCGAGCGATAGCGAGCCTGTAATTTAAGTGGAACCGGCTTTCAGCCGGGACATTTTTCTACCGAAAAATGTACACATTTATCTTGAAAGGGGCTCAAGGGGGTGTAATCTTAAGCTTGAAGGATATCTAGGGACCAAACTAAAAACCTCCCCTTAAAAGGCTCTCGGGTAGTAAAAAGGGTTAAGTGAGATAGTTCCAAGCTTGTTAATTGCTGGAGGCTCTCTTTTTAAATGAATAAAATCGTCTAATAGTAGCCAGTTAAAAAGACGTCGTCGATACAGAAGGGGTTAACCTCTTTGTATGGGTGTAGAGGGTGTTTGTTTACCTTTCCGGCCTTTGGCCCGATATATTTATCTATTTGTTTGTCTATCTCTGTATCTATTGATCTGTTTATTTACCTATGTATTTGTCTACTTATTTGTCTATTTACCTATCTTTTATGTATATCTAACTATATGTACTTATCTACAGTATATATATATATATATATATATATATATATATATATATATATATATACAGTATATATATATATATATATATATATATATATATATATATATATATATATATATATATACCGGTATATATACACAGTATATATGCTGCAAGGCAGCAGATGTAGAAGTTTGCGTAGGGTTTGCTCCCCTAGACAGGTTGCCGACCACGGCTGATGAGTCCTGTTTACCCGTATTGCATAAGGTTATCTCCCCTAGATGGGTTGCCGACCAAGGCTAACGACTCTCATCCACCCACGGCGTTAAGTACTTCATCTGCATCTCTCTCTCTCTCTCTCTCTGTATATAATTATCATAATCACCTACAGTATGTATCTACTGACCTATTTATCAATTTATATATTTATCTTAATATATAACTGTGTATCATTGTCCACGCTTTTTTTTTATGTGTATGGAGACAAAAGGCAAAGTTGCCTGCAACAAGTGTCCTCCAAAGTTGAAAGAGTGATAGAGCCAAATTCAAGGTACGTTAGAGCCAAAATGTCTGGACACATGAAGCTTGCAGCAGTTTAAGTCATATGATGAGGGTAACACAGATTGAGGGAGTGAGTTCCAGGGATTAATTGTTGAGTAGAAGAAAAACTGGGAAATCGGTTTTCTCTTGGGTTAGAAAGTGGGACAGAATAGGGGTGGGAATGTGTTGAAAGGCGGGTGCACCCCACTCTCCTTATTTATCTGTCTGCCTGTCTGGTCATAATACTGGTCATAATACTGTCATCTATCGTTATATAGTCTAGTTCATTGTCTATAAGTGAGGATATTACTGGTCATAATACTGTCATCTATCGTTATATAGTCTAGTTCATTGTCTATAAGTGAGGATATTACTGGTCATAATACTGTCATCTATCGTTATATAGTCTAGTTCATTGTCTATAAGTGAGGATATTACTGGTCATAATACTGTCATCTATCGTTATATAGTCTAGTTCATTGTCTATAAGTGAGGATATTACTGGTCATAATACTGTCATCTATCGTTATATAGTCTAGTTCATTGTCTATAAGTGAGGATATTACTGGTCATAATACTGTCATAAGAACATAAGAACATAAGCAAATGGGAGTCTGCAGAAAGCCGATTGGCCTAAGCAAGGCAGATCCCTGTCCCACACAACCCCAATTCAATTACAAAGCCCAATTATAGGTTTCACACTCTAATACCCTGAGGATCATCTTACCAAAACGGTTAGAGATTAACGCAGGATTATGGGGGTCTGCAGAGCGCTGATTGGCCCAACCCGGCTGATCCCCCTTCACACCCAACCCTTCTCGTCCATATGCTTATCCAATTTTATCTTAGAGCTCCCTACAGTTTTAGATCCCACTATAGCACTTGGTAGTCCATTCCACCCATCTACAACTCTCTTACCAAACCAATACTTGCCTATATCTTTTCTGAAACGAAATTTATCTAATTTGAAACCATTGGTACGAGTTCTTTCGCTATCACTGAGCTTTAGTACATTTGTCATGTCCCCTTTGTTAATCCCACTAACCCACTTGAACACCTCTATCATATCCCCTCTAACTCTGCGTCTCTCTAACGAATGTAAACCTAATTTCTTCCACCTTTCTTCATACGAAAGATTTCTAATATTATGGATCATTTTTGTCATTCTACGCTGTACTCTCTCCAATGAATCTATGTCCATTCTGTAATAAGGACACCAAAATTGGACAGCATAATCCATATGGGGTCTCACTAATGACAAGTAAAGTTTTAAGATAACATCAGCAGTTCTGTTACTCACACTCCTAGAGATGAACCCGAGAATCCTGTTTGCCTTATTACGAACGCTTATACACTGTTTTCTAGGCTTCAAATCATTGCTAACAAACACACCTAGATCTTTCTCGCAGTCTGAATTTTCTAATTCTAAATTAGCTAGTTTATATTTAACATTTGTTTGCATCTTCCCTATCTTTAATACCTTGCATTTGTCAATGTTAAACTTCATCTGCCAATTTACTGACCATTCATGTAAGGTATCTAGATCCCTTTGGAGGCACTCTATATCGCTATCTGAATCAATTGATCTCCCTATTTTAGTATCGTCTGCGAATTTACTTATCCTACTAGTTATACCTAAATCTAGGTCATTTATGTATATAAGAAACAACAGGGGACCTAATACCGATCCCTGGGGGACACCACTTTTGACTGCTTCCCATTCTGACTTGGTACCATTTATGCTGACTCTCTGCTTCCTACCAATTAGCCATGACCTAATCCATCCTAACAACGCCCCACCTATTCCATGTGCCTCAACCTTTCTCATCAATCTCTCATGAGGGACTCTGTCGAAAGCTTTACTGAAATCTAAATATATAATATCATATGACTTGTCATTATCTACTGCTTCATATACCTCTGAGAAAAAACTAAGCAAATTAGTAAGGCAAGACCGTCCCTGAGTGAATCCATGCTGAGAAGAATTGATTAAGTTAAATGTTTCTAAGTGGTTTCTCATTTTCCTAGCAATAATTGACTCTAGTAGCTTTCCTATGATTGAAGTGAGACTAATGGGACGGTAATTGGATGCTATTGATTTATCACCTTTTTTGAAGATCGGAACTACATTTGCAAGCTTCCAAGCTTCTGGAACTATACCTGTTTCTAATGACTTGTTAAATAGAAATGTTAATGGGTAACTTAACTCATCTCTGCATTCTTTTAATACTCTAGCATATACCTCATCAGGACCAGGCGATTTATGAGGTTTCAGTCTGTCAATTTCCTTAAGCACATCATTTCTACTTATAGTAACCGTACTTAACCTATTATCTATACTATCGCTGTATACCTTACGGACTTCTGGAAACTGTGCCAAATTTTCATTAGTGAAAACGGAAAGAAATTGACTATTTAATGTACTGCACATTTCTAAATCATTTTCTGTCATTTCTCCTATCGAAGTTTTAAGGGGACCAATTACATCTCTAACCTTGGATTTATATAGTTGGTAAAAAGCTTTAGGATTATTTTTGAGTCATTGGCAACCTTAATTTCATAATTTCTTTTTTCTTTACTAATATCCTTTTTTACCTGTCGTGATAGATTCTGATAGTAAGCAAGTAGGTGAATTTCGCCTTTTTAAATTTTTCTATATATTCCTCTCTTTTTTCCTAGAAGATCTAATAGTCTATAGATCTATCCATTTGGGTTGGTTCTGTGTTGATCTAAATTTTCTTTTGGGGATATATTTATTTTGCGCATTGAATACTGACTTGATAAAATTATCGTATGTATCTACCAAGTTTGACGTCTCTTCCTGACTTAAGATGACAGGTGCCTGAGAAAGGATACACTCATTTGGACACCTGGATCGACTTAATTTTTTGACCATAGGGTCCGCTAACAGGGCTTCTCTTAACCCACCATAATTGGCTTTTCTGAAGTCAGGTATTAATGTTGTATTCTCTCTGATATTACCTTTCCATTGAATATTAAAATACACAGAATTGTGATCACTATTTCCTAGGTGGTCCCCGATTTCTACACTATTTATCATATATTCATTGTTACTGAAAACTAAATCGAGAATATTATCACCTCTAGTCGGCGTATCTATGAATTGAGATAAAAAACTATCTTGTACTACCTCAATAAACTCCTTTGAATCAGAGTCGCCTATTTGTTGCTGCCAATCTATATTAGGGAAATTAAAATCCCCATAATGCACACGTTGCTAAGCCTTGATGCTATTTTAATTTCCTCCCATAATGATGTTCCGTCATTTCTACTCATATTTGGCGGTCTATACATAACTCCAATAACTAAAGTCTCACTACCTTCGTTAACTTCTACCCAAACACTTTCATTTTCATTATTTACTCTAATACCTGATTTAGTACAGGTTTTTAATGAACTCCTGACAAACACTGCTATACCGCCGCCCCTCCTACTTGTTCGGTCATATTTAAACAAACTATATCCCGGTATATCAAACTCTGCTAAAAAATGCCTGGTTTCTGTATTAATCCATGTTTCAGTTAGCGCTATTATGTCTATATTTTCTTTGCTAACCAGTGCTCTAAGTTCGTTCATTTTGTTACATAAACTCCTGCAATTTGTATAATAAACCCTCAAACTATTACTTGTATTTGCAACTATTTTTCTATTGTTTTTAACTAATTTATTTTTACCTGTTGAACTACTGGACCTAGACCGAAATGCTACGCTATCAGAATGTTCGTTATTACTATCAATTTCATGTGGCTGGGATTCTATTTTACTTACACACCTATGGTTTATTAACAAAACCCGCAACAAACTTGTCGAGTGAGCTGGCTAAGGTCGAAACTCCTAGTCGAGAGAGATGTACTCCATCCTGGGCATACAGTTCATCCTTACCGTAGAAGAGGGTCCAGTTATCCAGGAATGGAATAGTATTTGCCTTGCAATACTTCTCCAGCCGGCTATTTACACCAATAGCCCTGGAGGACCATTCCTTCCTTACCCCTCTTCTTGGTAGGATACTGTGTACCACAGGAACTCCACCCTTCTCCTTGATCCTCTCCAACATTTCCTGGTACGTGGTGAGCAACTTCTCAGTCCTGCATTTCCAAATGTCGTTGCTCCCTGCGTTGAGGAAGATGATGGGGTCCTCTCCACTCGCTTCCATGACACCATCTAGCTTTTCTGCCACCTTCTCGACTCCGGCACCAGGCAGACAGACAACTTTACCAACATGTGTGTTAGTAGCCCTACCAAGGTATTTAACCACTGAATCCCCTACAATTAAAATAGACTTAGCTGTTTTCTGTTGCCGGCCTGTAGCAGAAGTAGTAGCAGCAGAAGTAGCTGCAGATTTCCTCCCCTCTCCTCTCACTGCCCCGCTGTAAGACGGGTCATCTCCTTCCTCCTTTCCCCCTTCACTGCCATCACACTCGTCATCCAGGGTGCTATACTTGTTTTTAACAGTCACATACTGCTTCTCGAACGTTAATTTCATTCCTCTTGAAGATGCCACCTTCCAGGAAGAGTCCGGGTTTCCTACACCAGTGGCATTTTTGTTTTCCTCAAATGCCATCTTCAATGCTAAGTTCTCGTCCTTGAGAGATTGGACCTCGAGCTCAACATTCTCCAGCCTCTCTTGCAAAGCAAGACAAAGCTGGAGAACATGGGAAGAGGTGACAATCTCATCAGCACAAGCCATCACTAGGAATGTTCACCTCACTAGGGGATAAACAGGTATGTCACGAGCGGTCACTGGGTACATCCTCACTGGTCAAAGGTCAGGAGCCTACTCAACTATCGTTATATAGTCTAGTTCATTGTCTATAAGTGAGGATATTACTGGTCATAATACTGTCATCTATCGTTATATAGTCTAGTTCATTGTCTATAAGTGAGGATATTACTGGTCATAATACTGTCATCTATCGCTATATAGTCTAGTTCATTGTCTATAAGTGAAGATATTACTGGTCATAATACTGTCATCTATCGTTATATAGTCTAGTTCATTGTCTATAAGTGAGGATATTACTGGTCATAATACTGTCATCTATCGTTATTATAGTCTAGTTCATTGTCTATAAGTGAGGATATTACTGGTCATAATACTGTCATCTATCGTTATATAGTCTAGTTCATTGTCTATAAGTGAGGATATTACTGGTCATAATACTGTCATCTATCGTTATATAGTCTAGTTCATTGTCTATAAGTGAGGATATTACTGGTCATAATACTGTCATCTATCGTTATATAGTCTAGTTCATTGTTTATAAGTGAGGATATTACTGGTCATAATACTGTCATCTATCGTTATATAGTCTAGTTCATTGTCTATAAGTGAGGATATTACTGGTCATAATACTGTCATCTATCGGTATATAGTCTAGTTCATTGTCTATAAGTGAGGATATTACTGGTCATAATACTGTCATCTATCGTTATATAGTCTAGTGCATTGTCTATAAGTGAGGATATTACTGGTCATAATACTGTCATCTATCGTTATATAGTCTAGTTCATTGTCTATAAGTGAGGATATTACTGGTCATAATACTGTCATCTATCATTTTTGTTCCCCAAGCTGCCGGGTCGAACAGCCCCAAGGCCCCGAGCAAGGCCAAGGCCATAACTGAGCGCCCCCACAGAACCCTCCCCGCCGACCACAATAAAGCCTGGGTGACCGAAGCCACTCCATGGCGGGGAGCTGAGGAGGGTGCGGAAATGCCCGGGAAACCAAAGCCCCACCCAGGGTCCTGTGTCCCTCAGCAATTATGAAGAGAAAGTTGAGGGGTAAGGGAAAAATGTGACGCCTTGGCTTCCAATATTGGTAGATTGGGAGGTCAATCCACGTTAGAGATGCCGTCACTTGAGATCTAGAAACATATAGGTAAAAGGAACAGTCAGAGTAAGCTATGGGTATGGCAGATATTGCTCAGTTCTCACTCTGATAGACCAGCCCATCACCACATGACTAGAACCCAATCCTCTCAGCATCAGCTAGGAAAGGCCCTAGAAAGCCGCCTTTGGCGGGGGGATAGCGCCCCTATTTCAACCCTTTTCGGGGTTGGGCACCCGCCGTCATCTATCGTTATATAGTCTAGTTCATTGTCTATAAGTGAGGATATTACTGGTCATAATACTGTCATCTATCGTTAAATTATAGTGTAGTTCATTGTCTATAAGTGAGGATATTACTGGTCATAATACTGTCATCTATCGTTATATAGTCTAGTTCATTGTCTATAAGTTAGGATATTACTGGTCATAATACTGTCATCTATCGTTATATAGTCTAGTTCATTGTCTATAAGTGAGGATATTACTGGTCATAATACTGTCATCTATCGTTATAATATAGTCTAGTTCATTGTTTATAAGTGAGGATATTACTGGTCATAATACTGTCATCTATCGTTATATAGTCTAGTTCATTGTCTATAAGTGAGGATATTACTGGTCATAATACTGTCATCTATCGTTATATAGTCTAGTTCATTGTCTATAAGTGAGGATATTACTGGTCATATTACTGTCATCTATCGTTATATAGTCTAGTTCATTGTTTATAAGTGAGGATATTACTGGTCATAATACTGTCATCTATCGTTATATAGTCTAGTTCATTGTCTATAAGTGAGGATATTACTGGTCATAATACTGTCATCTATCATTATATAGCCTAGTTCATTGTCTATAAGTGAGGATATTACTGGTCATAATACTGTCATCTATCATTATATAGTCTAGTTCATTGTCTATAAGTGAGGATATTACTGGTCATAATACTGTCATCTATCGTTATATAGTCTAGTTCATTGTCTATAAGTGAGGATATTACAGGTCATAATACTGTCATCTATCGTTATATAGTCTAGTTCATTGTCTATAAGTGAGGATATTACTGGTCATAATACTGTCATATATCGTACAAAGGAAATCAAGCAACAACAGATCTAGTGACCCTTCTAGGCTGCTTGTCCTCCAAAACACTGAAGATCAAGTGTCCAAACAGTGGTTTAGAGTGGGTAAGGGAACATTGGAAAGGGAACTACTGCCCAGCCACTAACGTGGCAGGACTAGGAAGTTAGTAGGGGACATATGGGTTAGTAACTGAGGGGAGGATAAAATAAAGTTATTCATTTACAAACGCAGTCAGTCGCGGGTTTGATGCGAGATATTTGTCTAGGCGGAATTTAAATTAATCAACGGTGCTGCAGTCTATAACGTCTCGGGGAAGCCTATTCCACAAGTTGACAATTCGATTGAAGAAGAAATTCTTAGATTCGTGTGAGTTAAAAGATTTACCAATAATTTTGCAACCGTTTCCCCGCGTGTAATTAGATTGGTCGATAGTGAAGTACTTACTACAGTTCATATTGTCGATGCCTTTGATGATTTTGAACACTTGAATTAAGTCACCTCTTAATCTGCGCTGGGTTAAAGGAAATAGATTTAATTCTCTAAGACGCTCTTCGTATGGTTTGTTCTTTAGGCTAGGTATCATTTTGGTAACTCTACGTTGAACTCGTTCTAGCTTGTTTATGTCTTTTTGGTAATAAGGGCACCAGCATTGAACGCAGTATTCCAGAAGAGGGCGGACTAAGGAATTGTAAAGGGTTAGGATTACGTCTTTGGATTTATGCTCAAATGATCTGCCTATAAAGCCAATTATTTTGTTTGCCTTCTTAACAACTTCTGAACATTGTTGACCCGGTTTTAGGTTACTCGATATTGTTACTCCCAGATCGGTTTCTCTGTTTACATTCTTAAGCTGAGTGCCATTCATCGAATAGTTTGCTTTCTCATTTAGGTACCCGATATGTAGTACTTTACATTTATCCGCATTGAAACTCATTTGCCAAATTTGGGCCCAATGTGACAATTTATCTAGATTGTGTTGCATATCGTCAACTTGATCTTTTGAGAGTACGCTATTTGCAATTGTTGTATCGTCAGCAAATTTTGAGATTGTACAGGTGAGACCCTCATCTATGTCGTTGATGTAAATTAGAAAGAAAATTGGTCCTAGTACCGATCCCTGGGGTACCCTGCTACTTACATTGGTCCATTTAGATGCCTTACCGTTTATGACTACTCTTTGCTTTCTGTCGCTGAGCCAATTTTCTATCCATTTCAACACACCGTCTTGTATTCCATGCGCTTTTAGTTTTAGCAGTAAACGTTTGTGGGGAACTTTGTCGAAGGCCTTTTGAAAATCAAGGTATATAATATCTACAGCTTTACTCTCATCGTAGAGGTTGAGGATATCGTGGAAGAAGTCTAAGAGGTTTGTTAAACAGGAACGTTTTTTACGAAAGCCGTGTTGAGTATCTTTAAGTATGTTATTTTCCTCTAAGTGATTTACGAGTCTGTCTCTTATGACCGTTTCTAGCATTTTACATACAACTGAGGTTAAGCTAATTGGACGATAGTTACTGGGTAGGGATTTGCTGCCTTTTTTTAATATCAGTGTTATGTTGGCTATCTTCCACTGATCAGGCATAGTTCCAGACTGCAAGGATTTATTGAATAGTAATGTCAGTGGTTTGGAGAGCTCATCCTTAGCTTCCTTTAGAACTCTAGGCGAGATTGTATCAGGTCCAGGCGTTTTATTTACCTTGAGTTTATCTAAACAATTCAATACTTCTTTCTCTGTAACGGTGATATTGCTTAGAACATCTGAATTATCAATCTGAATCGGCGATGGTGTAGGGATATCACTGAGGTCTTCTGTTGTAAAAACTGATGCAAAGAAGGTATTGAGGGCATTACTCATTTGTACTTCGTCTTTGGTGTATTCTCCATTTTCATCGACTATCGGTCCAACAGTTGAAGTAACTACTTTTTTCTTTCTGATATAACTATAGAATTCTTTCGGGTTTGTTTACTTTGATTCGCAATATGTAACTCTAGGGTCTTTTTACTTTGCTTAATTAACGTTTTGGCTTTGCGTCGTAGCTCTACAAATTTCACCCGTTCTTCGTCATTTTGTGAGGATTTTAATCTATCATTAGCAAATTTTTTAGCAAGCAGGCAGTTTGAAATATCTTTATTCCACCATTTGGGCTTATTATTATGGCCTGGACGCCGTATTTTCGATGGTATGCAGTCTTGCACTGCTTTTAGGTAAGTGGTTTCGAATAACTTCCAAGATGTATTTATGTCGTTATTGTTAATTAAAAAGCTCCAGTCAGTTTCTTTAAACATAGCTCTAAGTTTATGAAAGTTTGCTTTCTTGAAATTAGGGACTTTTTCGATGCTACTATTTGGTTCGTTACTAGTAAAGTTTAAAGTGAAAGTTATCGTACGATGGTCGCTGTTACTGAATTCATCACCAACATTCAAATTCTCTATTAATTCTTCTTTTGTTGCAAGTACAATGTCAAGAACGTTATTACCACGGGTCGGTGTTCGAACAAATTGATAAAGCGAACTCTCTTGCAAGTTCGTATACAAGTCATGTCCGGAGTGTGAAGTAAGAGTATCGCCCCACTTGGTCACAGGTAAATTAAAGTCGCCAAAAAATACGGTATCTTGTGAGTTACTTACATCTGCAATTTGTTCATAAATTTCTCGGTCAGTTTGCACTGATTGAGCTGGAGGTCTGTATATTAATGCAAGTATTATTTTTGTACCTTTATTATTCTTTATTAGCACAAAAGATGTGTCGACGTTCACAATTTGAGGTTTTGACAAGAGGGTCGGGTTAAGACTTTCTTTGATATAAAATAAAACGCCACCTCCATTTTTATTTATTCGGCTTTTCTCAAACATTACATAACTGGGAAGTGAATACTCTGCTAAAAAGTCTCTATCTACTGTATTGAGCCAAGATTCTGTTATACCAATCACATCATAATTTTCAGTAAACACTAGTTCCTCTAAATCTGAAAATTTATTGCGTATGCTAAGCGTTTGCATAGAAAACCTTTAAAGTTGCGGTTTTAGAACTCACAGAACGTTCTTTAATCAAATTTTTGGTTCTGATCGGATCTACATTTACATACATGGCTGACATCGGTCCTCGGTCGTTATCCCTGGCGGTTTTGAATTTGGGTCATGTTGGTGGAGCTTTATCCAAATTCGCGGTTCTTGACAGATTAGCATTTAATTCCTTCGCAGGTTGCCGCCCTCGCTGTCTTCGGTCCTCCTTCCTGGTTGTCCTGTGCTGAGTCGATTTCTTCTCCGAAAATCCTTCACCGCATCGTTGAGAAGACGCCCAAAACGTGCTGCTCCCACCTGGTTCAGATGAACTCCATCGTCCGAAAACAAATAGTCATCGTAGTAGAAATTGTCCCAGGTGTCGACGAATCCCACGTTTTCCTTCCTGCAGAGGTTTGCTAGACAACGATTTGTGCTGGTGGCTATGTTGTAAAATCGGCTCTCTACACCAAGCCGGGGGACGATTCCTGAGACGATGATCCTTGATGACTTCTCCTTAAACGACTTGATCAGCTGCTGGTACTTTAAAAGCAAATCTTCCGACCGGGTTCGCTGTACATCGTTGGATCCAACGTGGATGACGTACATTGTATTAGCAGGGGCCAGCTTAGATACTTCGTCAACTGCAGCAACTACGTCGTCCACACCACCACCAGGGATACAAAAACGCTTCCTGGTCTTAGGTGCTCTGGTGCAAAACTCTGTGAGCTGACCACGTATCATCGAGTCTCCCACGAGCCGGACTTCTTCTATTTCCGCTTCGTCATCTGAGTCTGCGAGTATCTGGAAGCGGTTTTGACACTCGGTAATCGGTATGGGTTTCCTGGTCTTGGGGCAAACGTTGTTCCTAACAACACGGAAGTTGTCTTGAGGGGGAAGAGAGTTACTATTTGTTTCTTGAGTATCGGAACCATCAGATGAAATGGCTACTGCAGGCGTTGAATTGTTGGCAGTTGACGTTGGGGCGTTGGTGGCTGCTGGAGTTGCGGTGACAATTGAAGTTTGTGGTACTCCAACGTTGAGTGTTTCCAGCTTCATGGTGAGGACGTTGATCTTGTTGTAGGCTTCATCTAATTTCACTGTCAAATTCTCTTGTTGCTGGCAGAGACGGCAGACTTGATCGACAGTAACAAGTCATGGACTACAAGTGAGGCCAGTACTGGTCATAATACAGTCACCAATCGTTATATAGTCAGTTCATTGTCTATAAGTGAGGCTGGTAATACTGTCATCTATCGTTATATAGTCTAGTTCACTGTCTAAGTGAGGATATTACTGGTCATAATACTGTCATCTATCGTTATATAGTCTAGTTCATTGTCTATAAGTGAGGATATTACTGGTCATAATACTGTCATCTATCGTTATATAGTCTAGTTCATTGTCTATAAGTGAGGATATTACTGGTCATAATACTGTCATCTATCGTTATATAGTCTAGTTCATTGTCTATAAGTGAGGATATTACTGGTCATAATACTGTCATCTATCGTTATATAGTCTAGTTCATTGTCTATAAGTGAGGATATTACTGGTCATAATACTGTCATCTATCGTTATATAGTCTAGTTCATTGTCTATAAGTGAGGATATTACTGGTCATAATACTGTCATCTATCGTTATATAGTCTAGTTCATTGTCTATAAGTGAGGATATTACTGGTCATAATACTGTCATCTATCGTTATATAGTCTAGTTCATTGTCTATAAGTGAGGATATTACTGGTCATAATACTGTCATCTATCGTTATATAGTCTAGTTCATTGTCTATAAGTGAGGATATTACTGGTCATAATACTGTCATCTATCGTTATATAGTCTAGTTCATTGTCTATAAGTGAGGATATTACTGGTCATAATACTGTCATCTATCGTTATATAGTCTAGTTCATTGTCTATAAGTGAGGATATTACTGGTCATAATACTGTCATCTATCGTTATATAGTCTAGTTCATTGTCTATAAGTGAGGATATTACTGGTCATAATACTGTCATCTATCGTTATATAGTCTAGTTCATTGTCTATAAGTGAGGATATTACTGGTCATAATACTGTCATCTATCGTTATATAGTCTAGTTCATTGTCTATAAGTGAGGATATTACTGGTCATAATACTGTCATCTATCGTTATATAGTCTAGTTCATTGTCTATAAGTGAGGATATTACTGGTCATAATACTGTCATCTATCGTTATATAGTCTAGTTCATTGTCTATAAGTGAGGATATTACTGGTCATAATACTGTCATCTATCGTTATATAGTCTAGTTCATTGTCTATAAGTGAGGATATTACTGGTCATAATACTGTCATCTATCGTTATATAGTCTAGTTCATTGTCTATAAGTGAGGATATTACTGGTCATAATACTGTCATCTATCGTTATATAGTCTAGTTCATTGTCTATAAGTGAGGATATTACTGGTCATAATACTGTCATCTATCGTTATATAGTCTAGTTCATTGTCTATAAGTGAGGATATTACTGGTCATAATACTGTCATCTATCGTTATATAGTCTAGTTCATTGTCTATAAGTGAGGATATTACTGGTCATAATACTGTCATCTATCGTTATATAGTCTAGTTCATTGTCTATAAGTGAGGATATTACTGGTCATAATACTGTCATCTATCGTTATATAGTCTAGTTCATTGTCTATAAGTGAGGATATTACTGGTCATAATACTGTCATCTATCGTTATATAGTCTAGTTCATTGTCTATAAGTGAGGATATTACTGGTCATAATACTGTCATCTATCGTTATATAGTCTAGTTCATTGTCTATAAGTGAGGATATTACTGGTCATAATACTGTCATCTATCGTTATTATAGTCTAGTTCATTGTCTATAAGTGAGGATATTACTGGTCATAATACTGTCATCTATCGTTATATAGTCTAGTTCATTGTCTATAAGTGAGGATATTACTGGTCATAATACTGTCATCTATCGTTATATAGTCTAGTTCATTGTCTATAAGTGAGGATATTACTGGTCATAATACTGTCATCTATCGTTATATAGTCTAGTTCATTGTCTATAAGTGAGGATATTACTGGTCATAATACTGTCATCTATCGTTATATAGTCTAGTTCATTGTCTATAAGTGAGGATATTACTGGTCATAATACTGTCATCTATCGTTATATAGTCTAGTTCATTGTCTATAAGTGAGGATATTACTGGTCATAATACTGTCATCTATCGTTATATAGTCTAGTTCATTGTCTATAAGTGAGGATATTACTGGTCATAATACTGTCATCTATCGTTATATAGTCTAGTTCATTGTCTATAAGTGAGGATATTACTGGTCATAATACTGTCATCTATCGTTATATAGTCTAGTTCATTGTCTATAAGTGAGGATATTACTGGTCATAATACTGTCATCTATCGTTATATAGTCTAGTTCATTGTCTATAAGTGAGGATATTACTGGTCATAATACTGTCATCTATCGTTATATAGTCTAGTTCATTGTCTATAAGTGAGGATATTACTGGTCATAATACTGTCATCTATCGTTATATAGTCTAGTTCATTGTCTATAAGTGAGGATATTACTGGTCATAATACTGTCATCTATCGTTATATAGTCTAGTTCATTGTCTATAAGTGAGGATATTACTGGTCATAATACTGTCATCTATCGTTATACAGTCTAGTTCATTGTCTATAAGTGAGGATATTTCTGGTCATAATACTGTCATCTATCGTTATATAGTCTAGTTCATTGTTTATAAGTGAGGATATTACTGGTCATAATACTGTCATCTATCGTTATATAGTCTAGTTCATTGTCTATAAGTGAGGATTACTGGTCATAATACTGTCATCTATCGTTATATAGTCTAGTTCATTGTCTATAAGTGAGGATATTACTGGTCATAATACTGTCATCTATCGTTATATAGTCTAGTTCATTGTCTATAAGTGAGGATATTACTGGTCATAATACTGTCATCTATCGTTATATAGTCTAGTTCATTGTCTATAAGTGAGGATATTTCTGGTCATAATACTGTCATCTATCGTTATATAGTCTAGTTCATTGTCTATAAGTGAGGATATTACTGGTCATAATACTGTCATCTATCGTTATATAGTCTAGTTCATTGTCTATAAGTGAGGATATTACTGGTCATAATACTGTCATCTATCGTTATATAGTCTAGTTCATTGTCTATAAGTGAGGATATTACTGGTCATAATACTGTCATCTATCGTTATATAGTCTAGTTCATTGTCTATAAGTGAGGATATTACTGGTCATAATACTGTCATCTATCGTTATATAGTCTAGTTCATTGTCTATAAGTGAGGATATTACTGGTCATAATACTGTCATCTATCGTTATATAGTCTAGTTCATTGTCTATAAGTGAGGATATTACTGGTCATAATACTGTCATCTATCGTTATATAGTCTAGTTCATTGTCTATAAGTGAGGATATTACTGGTCATAATACTGTCATCTATCGTTATATAGTCTAGTTCATTGTCTATAAGTGAGGATATTACTGGTCATAATACTGTCATCTATCGTTATATAGTCTAGTTCATTGTCTATAAGTGAGGATATTACTGGTCATAATACTGTCATCTATCGTTATATAGTCTAGTTCATTGTCTATAAGTGAGGATATTACTGGTCATAATACTGTCATCTATCGTTATATAGTCTAGTTCATTGTCTATAAGTGAGGATATTACTGGTCATAATACTGTCATCTATCGTTATATAGTCTAGTTCATTGTCTATAAGTGAGGATATTACTGGTCATAATACTGTCATCTATCGTTATATAGTCTAGTTCATTGTCTATAAGTGAGGATATTACTGGTCATAATACTGTCATCTATCGTTATATAGTCTAGTTCATTGTCTATAAGTGAGGATATTACTGGTCATAATACTGTCATCTATCGTTATATAGTCTAGTTCATTGTCTATAAGTGAGGATATTACTGGTCATAATACTGTCATCTATCGTTATATAGTCTAGTTCATTGTCTATAAGTGAGGATATTACTGGTCATAATACTGTCATCTATCGTTATATAGTCTAGTTCATTGTCTATAAGTGAGGATATTACTGGTCATAATACTGTCATCTATCGTTATATAGTCTAGTTCATTGTCTATAAGTGAGGATATTACTGGTCATAATACTGTCATCTATCGTTATATAGTCTAGTTCATTGTTTATAAGTGAGGATATTACTGGTCATAATACTGTCAATCGTTATATAGTCTAGTTCATTGTCTATAAGTGAGGATATTACTGGTCATAATACTGTCATCTATCGTTATATAGTCTAGTTCATTGTCTATAAGTGAGGATATTACTGGTCATAATACTGTCATCTATCGTTATATAGTCTAGTTCATTGTCTATAAGTGAGGATATTACTGGTCATAATACTGTCATCTATCGTTATATAGTCTAGTTCATTGTCTATAAGTGAGGATATTACTGGTCATAATACTGTCATCTATCGTTATATAGTCTAGTTCATTGTCTATAAGTGAGGATATTACTGGTCATAATACTGTCATCTATCGTTATATAGTCTAGTTCATTGTCTATAAGTGAGGATATTACTGGTCATAATACTGTCATCTATCGTTATATAGTCTAGTTCATTGTCTATAAGTGAGGATATTACTGGTCATAATACTGTCATCTATCGTTATATAGTCTAGTTCATTGTCTATAAGTGAGGATATTACTGGTCATAATACTGTCATCTATCGTTATATAGTCTAGTTCATTGTCTATAAGTGAGGATATTACTGGTCATAATACTGTCATCTATCGTTATATAGTCTAGTTCATTGTCTATAAGTGAGGATATTACTGGTCATAATACTGTCATCTATCGTTATATAGTCTAGTTCATTGTCTATAAGTGAGGATATTACTGGTCATAATACTGTCATCTATCGTTATATAGTCTAGTTCATTGTCTATAAGTGAGGATATTACTGGTCATAATACTGTCATCTATCGTTATATAGTCTAGTTCATTGTCTATAAGTGAGGATATTACTGGTCATAATACTGTCATCTATCGTTATATAGTCTAGTTCATTGTCTATAAGTGAGGATATTACTGGTCATAATACTGTCATCTATCGTTATATAGTCTAGTTCATTGTCTATAAGTGAGGATATTACTGGTCATAATACTGTCATCTATCGTTATATAGTCTAGTTCATTGTCTATAAGTGAGGATATTACTGGTCATAATACTGTCATCTATCGTTATATAGTCTAGTTCATTGTCTATAAGTGAGGATATTACTGGTCATAATACTGTCATCTATCGTTATATAGTCTAGTTCATTGTCTATAAGTGAGGATATTACTGGTCATAATACTGTCATCTATCGTTATATAGTCTAGTTCATTGTCTATAAGTGAGGATATTACTGGTCATAATACTGTCATCTATCGTTATATAGTCTAGTTCATTGTCTATAAGTGAGGATATTACTGGTCATAATACTGTCATCTATCGTTATATAGTCTAGTTCATTGTCTATAAGTGAGGATATTACTGGTCATAATACTGTCATCTATCGTTATATAGTCTAGTTCATTGTCTATAAGTGAGGATATTACTGGTCATAATACTGTCATCTATCGTTATATAGTCTAGTTCATTGTCTATAAGTGAGGATATTACTGGTCATAATACTGTCATCTATCGTTATATAGTCTAGTTCATTGTCTATAAGTGAGGATATTACTGGTCATAATACTGTCATCTATCGTTATATAGTCTAGTTCATTGTCTATAAGTGAGGATATTACTGGTCATAATACTGTCATCTATCGTTATATAGTCTAGTTCATTGTCTATAAGTGAGGATATTACTGGTCATAATACTGTCATCTATCGTTATATAGTCTAGTTCATTGTCTATAAGTGAGGATATTACTGGTCATAATACTGTCATCTATCGTTATAGTCTAGTTCATTGTTTATAAGTGAGGATATTACTGGTCATAATACTGTCATCTATCGTTATATAGTCTAGTTCATTGTCTATAAGTGAGGATATTACTGGTCATAATACTGTCATCTATCGTTATATAGTCTAGTTCATTGTCTATAAGTGAGGATATTACTGGTCATAATACTGTCATCTATCGTTATATAGTCTAGTTCATTGTCTATAAGTGAGGATATTACTGGTCATAATACTGTCATCTATCGTTATATAGTCTAGTTCATTGTCTATAAGTGAGGATATTACTGGTCATAATACTGTCATCTATCGTTATATAGTCTAGTTCATTGTCTATAAGTGAGGATATTACTGGTCATAATACTGTCATCTATCGTTATATAGTCTAGTTCATTGTCTATAAGTGAGGATATTACTGGTCATAATACTGTCATCTATCGTTATATAGTCTAGTTCATTGTTTATAAGTGAGGATATTACTGGTCATAATACTGTCATCTATCGTTATATAGTCTAGTTCATTGTCTATAAGTGAGGATATTACTGGTCATAATACTGTCATCTATCGTTATATAGTCTAGTTCATTGTCTATAAGTGAGGATATTACTGGTCATAATACTGTCATCTATCGTTATATAGTCTAGTTCATTGTCTATAAGTGAGGATATTACTGGTCATAATACTGTCATCTATCGTTATATAGTCTAGTTCATTGTCTATAAGTGAGGATATTACTGGTCATAATACTGTCATCTATCGTTATATAGTCTAGTTCATTGTCTATAAGTGAGGATATTACTGGTCATAATACTGTCATCTATCGTTATATAGTCTAGTTCATTGTCTATAAGTGAGGATATTACTGGTCATAATACTGTCATCTATCGTTATATAGTCTAGTTCATTGTATAAGTGAGGATATTACTGGTCATAATACTGTCATCTATCGTTATATAGTCTAGTTCATTGTCTATAAGTGAGGATATTACTGGTCATAATACTGTCATCTATCGTTATATAGTCTAGTTCATTGTCTATAAGTGAGGATATTACTGGTCATAATACTGTCATCTATCGTTATATAGTCTAGTTCATTGTCTATAAGTGAGGATATTACTGGTCATAATACTGTCATCTATCGTTATATAGTCTAGTTCATTGTCTATAAGTGAGGATATTACTGGTCATAATACTGTCATCTATCGTTATATAGTCTAGTTCATTGTCTATAAGTGAGGATATTACTGGTCATAATACTGTCATCTATCGTTATATAGTCTAGTTCATTGTCTATAAGTGAGGATATTACTGGTCATAATACTGTCATCTATCGTTATATAGTCTAGTTCATTGTCTATAAGTGAGGATATTACTGGTCATAATACTGTCATCTATCGTTATATAGTCTAGTTCATTGTCTATAAGTGAGGATATTACTGGTCATAATACTGTCATCTATCGTTATATAGTCTAGTTCATTGTCTATAAGTGAGGATATTACTGGTCATAATACTGTCATCTATCGTTATATAGTCTAGTTCATTGTCTATAAGTGAGGATATTACTGGTCATAATACTGTCATCTATCGTTATATAGTCTAGTTCATTGTCTATAAGTGAGGATATTACTGGTCATAATACTGTCATCTATCGTTATATAGTCTAGTTCATTGTCTATAAGTGAGGATATTACTGGTCATAATACTGTCATCTATCGTTATATAGTCTAGTTCATTGTCTATAAGTGAGGATATTACTGGTCATAATACTGTCATCTATCGTTATATAGTCTAGTTCATTGTCTATAAGTGAGGATATTACTGGTCATAATACTGTCATCTATCGTTATATAGTCTAGTTCATTGTCTATAAGTGAGGATATTACTGGTCATAATACTGTCATCTATCGTTATATAGTCTAGTTCATTGTCTATAAGTGAGGATATTACTGGTCATAATACTGTCATCTATCGTTATATAGTCTAGTTCATTGTCTATAAGTGAGGATATTACTGGTCATAATACTGTCATCTATCGTTATATAGTCTAGTTCATTGTTTATAAGTGAGGATATTACTGGTCATAATACTGTCATCTATCGTTATATAGTCTAGTTCATTGTCTATAAGTGAGGATATTACTGGTCATAATACTGTCATCTATCGTTATATAGTCTAGTTCATTGTTTATAAGTGAGGATATTACTGGTCATAATACTGTCATCTATCGTTATATAGTCTAGTTCATTGTCTATAAGTGAGGATATTACTGGTCATAATACTGTCATCTATCGTTATATAGTCTAGTTCATTGTCTATAAGTGAGGATATTACTGGTCATAATACTGTCATCTATCGTTATATAGTCTAGTTCATTGTCTATAAGTGAGGATATTACTGGTCATAATACTGTCATCTATCGTTATATAGTCTAGTTCATTGTCTATAAGTGAGGATATTACTGGTCATAATACTGTCATCTATCGTTATATAGTCTAGTTCATTGTCTATAAGTGAGGATATTACTGGTCATAATACTGTCATCTATCGTTATATAGTCTAGTTCATTGTCTATAAGTGAGGATATTACTGGTCATAATACTGTCATCTATCGTTATATAGTCTAGTTCATTGTTTATAAGTGAGGATATTACTGGTCATAATACTGTCATCTATCGTTATATAGTCTAGTTCATTGTCTATAAGTGAGGATATTACTGGTCATAATACTGTCATCTATCGTTATATAGTCTAGTTCATTGTCTATAAGTGAGGATATTACTGGTCATAATACTGTCATCTATCGTTATATAGTCTAGTTCATTGTCTATAAGTGAGGATATTACTGGTCATAATACTGTCATCTATCGTTATATAGTCTAGTTCATTGTCTATAAGTGAGGATATTACTGGTCATAATACTGTCATCTATCGTTATATAGTCTAGTTCATTGTCTATAAGTGAGGATATTACTGGTCATAATACTGTCATCTATCGTTATATAGTCTAGTTCATTGTCTATAAGTGAGGATATTACTGGTCATAATACTGTCATCTATCGTTATATAGTCTAGTTTATTGTCTATAAGTGAGGATATTACTGGTCATAATACTGTCATCTATCGTTATAGTCTAGTTCATTGTCTATAAGTGAGGATATTACTGGTCATAATACTGTCATCTATCGTTATATAGTCTAGTTCATTGTCTATAAGTGAGGATATTACTGGTCATAATACTGTCATCTATCGTTATATAGTCTAGTTCATTGTCTATAAGTGAGGATATTACTGGTCATAATACTGTCATCTATCGTTATATAGTCTAGTTCATTGTCTATAAGTGAGGATATTACTGGTCATAATACTGTCATCTATCGTTATATAGTCTAGTTCATTGTCTATAAGTGAGGATATTACTGGTCATAATATTGTCATCTATCTTTATATAGTTTAGTTCATTGTCTATAAGTGAGGATATTACTGGTCATAATACTGTCATCTATCGTTATATAGTCTAGTTCATTGTCTATAAGTGAGGATATTACTGGTCATAATACTGTCATCTATCGTTATATAGTCTAGTTCATTGTCTATAAGTGAGGATATTACTGGTCATAATACTGTCATCTATCGTTATATAGTCTAGTTCATTGTCTATGAGTGAGGATATTACTGGTCATAATACTGTTATCTATCGTTATATAGTCTAGTTCATTGTCTATAAGTGAGGATATTACTGGTCATAATAATGTCATCTATCGTTATATAGTCTAGTTCATTGTCTATAAGTGAGGATATTACTGGTCATAATACTGTCATCTATCGTTATATAGTCTAGTTCATTGTCTATAAGTGAGGATATTACTGGTCATAATACTGTCATCTATCGTTATATAGTCTAGTTCATTGTTTATAAGTGAGGATATTACTGGTCATAATACTGTCATCTATCGTTATATAGTCTAGTTCATTGTTTATATATGTTTATCTTAATTTGCTCATATTTTTTAAGACTGATCTGTTTACCATATTGCATTTTGTATATTAGTATTCTCTCTCTCTCTCTCTGTCTCTCTCTCTCTCTCTCTCGCTATATACTGTATATATATATATATATATATATATATATATATATATATATATATACCGTATATATTGTGTATCTATCTACTTACCCATCTATTATCATATATCTGTTTATTTATATATCAATCTATTTATCATTATATATCATTCTACAGTATATATCTACCTGTTACCAACTACTGTATATATTATATTTAACTATCTATGTTGTTATCTATTAATCATTAGGATCTGTTGGAGTCAAAGGGTAAATTAACATCAGGTAGTACGTACTCATTACACAGCTAGAGGCCCTTCCTAAGCTGTATACAAATGTCTAATGAAATAATGGCTAGGTTCCTAATACTGAAAGGGTTAAGCCTTGAGTGAGGAGGAGACTGTAAAGAGAAGCCCTACAACTTTGATAATCTATAGGCTTGGGCTTCGTCATAGGCCTAATGTATAATATGGTCATACGTCATTCCGGCCGCGAACCAAAGCAGTAACGTTCGCTATTGTGATGTACAGTCGCGGTCGTTAATGCTGACATATATTTTCGAAGCCGTCTCGGGATGAATTGAATCTATATATTAATCACGTATCAGCCATTTGCATTTCGGAGGTTTGTTAAATCAGTTCGAGGCTGTACACGCCACTGTCAACCCATATCAATGACTCTTGCGAAATCGATGAGCTTATCGTGGGGTCTCATGGTTTTGACTATCTTAACCTACCTTATCTTAACCTAATTTAACTTAACCAGCAGGAGTAAAATAACTCACTATATCCACCCAAACCACCCAAAATCACTGACTATCCATTCCAACCACCTATAATCACTTACTATGCCTGTCCATCACCACACACAATCAATTACTATTAATTAATAGTACTTTATCCACTCTACTACTGAATATATAGGGTGTCCCAAAATAGGCGTGCCAAACTTCAGTATTAAGTTATGAAAAATAATCTAAGCATAAAATGTTCTATAAGCAAGATTCCAAATGTGTACTTGTTACTTAGATGTTGCTTGTTGAAAATGGCATTTCCCCATAAGTTTGGCCCAGCTGTCATAGAGCCTACCACACCTCCATCTAACTGCAATTATTTTACCATTGCTGTGGCTGCAATAGAAGCAACCCCTAAAACGACCATAACAACAGCAGCCACCACGAGTAATAGCACCACCAACAAGAGCGAAAGCATAAAAGGACATAATTATGAAGTTATGAACCTTCCACGAGCCTTACCTAGGGAGCATTGCTGCCAGGAGGGTTCTGGTCAGACCCCCTTTTCACACCTAGGTGCTCTATCATCAGAACCACCAGAGAGAAAGGAAAACCATCAATGCCCTTGCTGCTCAGGAGGAGAAGATTCCGACCTACCAGTAAGAGTCGTGACTATGGCAGGAAAAGTGAGAGAAGCCACTTCTACATGTGGCTTGACACTCGTCCTGCAAGCCACTCGATCCAAGCCTAAGTTCGAAACTAGGTCTCCTCCTAAGTCTGTTACTAGGGTAAATGTTATGCTCATTGCTGGAATAGCGACTTGTGCAGGGCTTCTTCGCATTCGTCTTGATCTCATCTGTGTCCTCAAAGCTCATACCTTTCAACATCATCTTAAATTTATTAATAGCCAAAAGTCACATGGAGCCATGTCAGGTGAGTAGGGGGCCTGTTGTACTTGTGTGATTCTGTGTTTGGCCAAAGTATACTGGATGAGATGAGATGAGTGTGACGGAGCATTGTTTCAGAGGATGCCTCCCACAACTCTCCTATTGAGTCTCACTGCATCACCATTAATAAAGAGTACTATCTGAGAGTACTCCGTCATCTATGTGACGCAGTTGTGGAAGGTGGATGATTGGCAACTCCACCACGACAATGCTCCGACCCACTCATCTCATCTCATCCAGGACTTTTTGGCCAAATACAGAATCCCACAAGTACGGCAACCCCTCTACTCACCTGACATGGCTCCATGCGACTTTTGGCTGTTTCTTAAATTAAAGATGTCGTTGAAAAGTACGAGCTTTGAGGACACAGATAAGATCAAGACGAATGCGACGAAAGCTCTGTTAGCGATCTAACAAAACTATTATGAGAAATATTTCCAGCAATGGAAGGACTGCTGTACTATGTGTGTTGAATCCCAAGGGGTACATTTTGAAGGTGAATAAAGTCAGAACTCCGTAGGTAAGCTTGTTATATTTTTTAAGACCTAAAGTTCTGACACTTTCTGATCAAACTTCGTACTTTGATATCAAAATAATTTCAAAATAGTGGACAGTTTATAAAATAGGGACTTAAGGGTACTCAAATCCATACACATTAAAGTTAACAAGCCCCAGTTAGATAATATGTTGCCTGACGTCCCTCTTTCAAATTATATTTTTTGTTCCCATTGCAAAATCTTTTTAATTATGTATGACAAATCATTCTAATATTGTGATCACTGGTGATGACATCCTGAACATGTCGAAACGTCTGAAAATAAACATGTTGTTCACTGCCTCTCTCGTTATTTTATTCCTGCAGTATTTGTAAAGTTTCACGACTAAAGGTGCCTCAGTTACTGGTATGTGACCTGCATAAACAGGCCTTTTTTCCAGGGAATATAATTATATTGAAACATATATTTTTCCTCATATATATCACACTTATCGCTGTGTTTTCTAGAGTAATTTACATATTTGTACTCTTCACTACCCTTTTCTTATATTTCTAATTTCAACATTCCATTTTCAGCTGCTGCAGAGTCGTGATCTGTTATTGTATCGACTTTGCTGGGAACAACCACACCATCCTTCATGTGTCCATACTGCCACTACCAGTCCTTCTGTTCACACTACCATTCATACTATCACCACACCTACACATAATAATAACACTACTACCCATACTACCAACACTACTACACCTTTTACCACCACACCTTCTATACATACCACTAATACTACTTTCTATACCAATAAATCTACTACCTCTTCTACCTACACGACCACCACACTTTCTACACATACCATTCGTCACACTACTAAAACTACCAACGTTTCTACCTACTCTACCAACACTTCTGCCCACACTACTACCACAATGTTACCACCACACCAATCACCACTGTCAAGCAAATCACCACACCGATCTATGCTACCACCACATTCACCACAACTAGCACCACACACCTCTACGCTACCACCACACTCACCACAACTATCACCACACGCCTCTACGTTACCACCACACTCACCACAACTAGTACTACATGCCCCTACCCTGTCACCATACCCAGTCGATGGAGTATATCAAGAAAGTGTCGTCCTGTTGACTAGTCTGGTCACTACCTCTGTCCTTTCTTCCCAGGTCATAGGCCGCTGGATTGACAGGTTAGTAAATAACCCAAGCTCGGTCTCTTGGGAGCTATCATGTTTCTCCTCATTAGTATGGCGATTTGAAGACATTTCCCCTCATCAGTTTGGTGCTTACAAAGCCTTTCACTCCATTCAGGTGCTGATTATTTTTGGCGAGCGACAGTCAACCTACAATTTAGGAGAAACCGACCCTTGTCCAGGATATTTTTCTATTAAAAATGTACCTTACACATTTAATTTGAAGGGGGATATGGTGATTTTTTTTTTCGGTAAAATTATTTTGTTTAGCTTGGTGAGAGTTTATGTGGCAAACCCTGTGAACACAACCAAGAACTGGAGTATATAATTATGTAAAGTATGTTATACCAGGCTTTTTGCTGGGTGCACTGAGTGAAGCTGGATCCTAACTTAACTGGGTAGAGAATATATTAATTCACACAAAGATACATACACAAACATGCAGAGGTGTAAGGACAACACAGAAGTACATTTATAGTTATATAAATGGCTTACTTGGCTAATGGTTCACACATGAAATAATACAAATAATAAAAAGAAGATCATGGACATGTAAATAAATATACCCCGGAGCTGAGATGTAGCGCAATATTAACACTGGGGGTTACTGCTCCTTTAGATTAGCAATAGTTATACACACAATAAATATAAAATGAATCACTGAATATCTCTTTGACTTTAGAGTTTATCACGAATATATTATTATCCTAAACAGTGCACTTTTAGGAATCTTCGCACACAAATGGGAACAAGTCACGTTAGCACTTCTCGAACGAATTTAAGCATGGAATGGCACATAAAATATAAGAAAATATATCACAATTCACTGGATCACTTGCCGTGGAAAGATTGTGTCACTGGGGTTGATTTTTACGTGTATCACTATATGGATGTGTGCGACTATAAATTCTAATATTATCATATGTGGTCTCCCAAAGAGTTCACGCATAAAAATACTCTACTTTACAACGATAGATTTGTGTGTTTTGTATCCTTGTCTATAGAGGCCTAACAAGTGAGAAAGGAGGTCTGTCTGTGCAGCCTTCAGCAAGCTAGGTTCTTCATTCTGGTACCGTGGTCCAACATCTATGGATCGTCCTCAGGCTCGTCCTTGTAGTGGCTGCAACGTCAGGGTAGGTGGGGTGGATCTCCGATAACGTCCTCCAGCAGGTCTCGACACGGGGTGGGCAGGCTCCTTCCGTGCAGGTGTACAGAGGTAGAGGGAAGGCTCAGAGGAGTTGCTAGAGCACACGGACCTGTGTACTGGCGGTCTAACAACTCCTATACTTGGGCTTCAGGTTGCACCCGGACCAGTGTATTGATGTCAACCATGGCCTGAGCCTGAAGGGTAGAGAAATTAAGAGGTAGCACGGACCAGTGTATTGTCCACCTAGTAATTCCTCTCTCGAGCAGGGACTACTTCCTCTACCTAAGTCAGGGAGGGCCAGAGAATCTGGTACGGCCTTAGGGGGCTCGGACCAGTGTACTGTCCACCTAACAATTTCTCAGTAGAGTGTGGGTTTGAGTCTAGCAAGATACACGAACCAGTGTACTTGCAGCAAGCTAAAGCTCAAGGACCTGGCTCGACTAACTACTCTGACCAGTGTACTGGCAGTAGTCTCCACCCAGGATCTGCACAATAGTTAGAGCCGTATGGACCAGTGTACTGACGACTGTTCGCTAGAGTGCAATTCCTCCTGTACAGTCTTAAGACATAGGACAGCTTTATTAAGCTCCAAGTCTATATCTTCCTGCACTGACCAGCGTACGGGCAAGTGGATTTAGACCAGGAGATTGAGTAGGGCTAGGCGATGTCTGTTTGCACTGACCAGTGTACGGGTATCCACGTTACACTTTGAGATGGCAGCTACTCCAATCTCACCCTGTCTACAATTTGCTGGTTTGGCCTAGCACGTTTTAGGCTCAGTGATGACGTCCCAGGTGAGGCATCTGCGTGGAAGAGGGGCATGGGTGGGAGGTGTAACTTTTTGAGGATTTTTGGTCGACCCCCTAAGCACGGGCACAGCCTGGGTGGTTGAGCTTAGAGCGAGAAGGATCCGGGCGCTCGCGTTTAAACTTGGCGGGCGTCCGGGTCGGTGTCTTGTTTGGCTTGCTTCTTTTCCGTGGTTCCTTCGAGCTGCGGTGTCTATTGGTCGACTTGTGGTGTCTGTAGGACTTGTGGTTTTTATGGTGTCTTTGTGTAGGTGGAGGGGAGACTTCTTGTATTGCGTTAGTCCCAATGAGTTGAGGTTGTGGTGTCTTCATTCTTTTCCCTTCACTCTCCATTCTTCTCCCTTCGCTCTCCATTCTTCTCCCTTCGCTCTCCATTCTTATCCCTTCTTGTCTTCCGTCTTCTTCCATCTCGGCTTCCCATTCTTCCTGTTTTCTCTTGCTCTGCTTCCATTCGGCTTTCCTCTAGGCCTTCCTGGTTTTCTCTCGTATTTTAAAGTACTAAGAAAATTTAGTCCTATTGGTTACTCTGATCACCACTTCTGTTCTTTCTTCTCAGACTATAGGACACTGGACTGACAGGTAGTGGAAGGTTATGGGTCTTATTCATAAACTTATGGGGAAAGGGTTGTCTGTATCATATCGAACAAAGACTTAAAGAACTGAGTGTTGATTTATGAAACAGAACTTGATATAACACAGTTTTGTAAAGGTTTCAGCCAATTTCTTCTTTTGTACACTGAGCGTCAAGTGTGTAGAATCTACGCACCAAAATTTGTGCACAAATTCATATATTTTGGTGCTAATCCTGGGCTGTGGGGATGGTGTGATTGGTGTTGCAACATGTTCAGATGCTATCCCCACCATGTCTAGAGCAGACAATGTGTCTACAATCTTATGAGGCAACACTGTGAGCCCAGTCTGTGGGCCTATAGCCAAGTGGGTGAGTCGCGGTGTGGTGATGGTGGTGGGTGGGTATGGGTGGTCGGCTAATCGTTGCCAGATGTCTGGGTAAATAGCTACAAGCGCAGCTAGTAGACAATAGACCTAGTGGCACATGTGACAACACCATAGAAAAGTAACTCAATCAGGTGCTGATGGCGAGGGTCTCTGTTGTGACTGTTGTCAGTATTGGGCACATTCTAAATGTGAAGGCTACACGTCTGCTGATTACAAACTTTGGAAAAAACTCAAAAGGGCTAAATTCTTTTGTTCATTAAGGAACTGTGAACAGGTAGCTGATAATTTCTTTACTCATTTAGGACCAATCAAGGAGCAAGTTGCAAACAACACAAAGAGGATTGAAGAATTAGAGAAACGCTTAGTCAGCCAAGATGAGGATATTAAATTAGCGATAGTAAAGAAGGTTGAAGAACTTGAGGTGCATGTAGGTCGTCAAAACGGGGATCTGACCATGGACCAGGTGCAGGAACATGTGAAATCCAGTATTGAGGATGAGAAGGACAAGTCATATCGAGCAAGGAATGTCATCTTTGCCAATGTTCCGGAAGGTGACGACGTTGACCATGAGTCGTCAGAGTCGTAGATTAACAGTGTTGAATCAAAGAATATAGATAAAGCCAAAGTTGAGGGAATACTTATGACATGTATGAAATTACTCAAGGATAGCGTTAGCATCACCGAGGTCATCAGGCTGGATGGTGAGTCAGGTTGGAAGGTATGTCGGAGTGATAAAGATAAAGGGACCCAAGCAAAAGGAGCAGAGGCCACACCAGTACCTACCCAACAAGAGGGGGAAACTCCCAGTGACAGTACGAATGTTCCGAATGGTAGGTCAGAAACTAAACCAAGACTGCTAAAAGTAAGACTGGAGAACGAGGACATGGCTGTTAGGATTCTAAAGAATGCATACCATTTAGCAGAGAGTGCTAATAAGGATGAAGATGCCATGAGAGTATTTAGGGACCGTAGCAAAAAAGAGAGGGAAATTAGAAAGGAGCTTATCAATAGAATGATCCAAATGAATAATGAAGAGAAAGATACAACTGTTAAGTGGGTGGTTGATAACGAAAAGGGTGACATAAAGAAGGTACCGGTACAAAGAAATCCGAGAGGTAAAACTCTGCCTTTTCAGCAGTAAAGAGCAAAACCCTTCACACCATACTCTCAAATGTGTCTACACTAATCTAAATGGTATTTCCAATAAGGTGGGCGAATTTACTGATTTAGTTGTTAATGAGGAATCGGATATTATTTTTCTTACAGAAACTAAGACTAATGAGGAGTTCTTGAATGTAAATATTGTTGATACTATGAAATACAATGTATATAGAAAGGATAGACCCGATGAGAGGGCTTTCAACTTTTTGTGGGCCCCTTCACTGGTATGGAAGGTTTTATGTTTTTAAAGTATATGACTATAAAATGTTTATGTCTAATTTAATTAATTATGGTAATTTATGAGCATATTATATATGGAAACAAAAATATTGGAGCAGTAAATACATGTTCCACTGATCGTGCATCTGGCAATGTCAGCCACAGTTTCCCACTTAACTGTTGTCCGGCTCGCTAAACGTTTGTTTCTACTCCAGTTTCTGTCTACCGTATTATACATGTGACGTCACTGGACCGTTTTCTTGGAGGCCAGGAAACTGTCAGTCTGAACCGGACTTTATAGTGGTAATTTGTGACGTCCCATCTGGGGTAATAAACTGCGGTAACCTTGATAATATGCAGTAGCCCCTGTGTACCAGGCTGGCTAACTCAACCGATTGGCTTTACAATAAAACAGTTATTGTGATATATATGTGCAAACAAACTCTCTTCTAATTATTGTACCAGCTGAATAGATCAATGCAATAACTCATACACTTCTATGTGATACTTTTCCTTATACTCAAATAGTTAATATTTTCTTTCATATACTGTATATCTTGCAATGTAAGGGACAGGAACAGACATTCACGTTAGAATTGTAGTCTATTAACTTTAATTTAACCATAAATATTTATCCCTAACCACTTACAAAAAAAAAATATATATATATATATATATATATATTCTCTTTTAAACAGACGAGGTTAAAGGCAACAGCGGTTTCAGCATTCAGTATTTTGTTCCTCGGCAATACAACCTCAACTCTGCTTATGACTTCCTAGAAATTCTACGAGATGCCCCCCCTGCTAACGACCACATCATCGCCTCCCTCGACGTAGAGAGTTTGTTTACCAACGTGCCCGTTGACAAGACAATAGATTTTATCCTACGTCGAGTTTACCACTGCCCTAATACGCCCCCCCTGGACATCCCGGAGAAGGCCCTGAAGACGCTCTTGGAACTATGTACCAAGGAGTCCCCTTTCCTCTGCCCCCGCGGGAATATGTACCAGCAAATCGACGGTGTAGCGATGGGAAGCCCCCTGGGGGTCCTGTTCGCCAATTTCTTCATGGGAACTATCGAAGAGGAACTCCTGGCTGCCCACCGGCCCACTGTCTACTGCAGGTACATCGATGATATCTTCGTGCGGGTGAAGGACCTGGACGAACTCAGGGACCTCCAGCAGCGCTTCATGGCCGCCTCCGGACTCAACTTCACATACGAAGAAACCACCGATGGTCATCTACCCTTCCTCGACCTCCTTGTCTCCCTCCACGACCACGGCTTCAAAACTACAGTGTACACCAAACCTACTAACAATGGCCAATGTCTTAATGGGGAAAGTGAATGCCCTAAACGATACCATCAGTCCACCATCGCCGCCTATGTCAGGAGAGCCCTCACCCATTGCACCACCTGGAATGACACACACAATGAATTGGAAAGGCTCACCCAGGTCCTAGTCAACAATGGGTATTCCAACACTGACGTCACCAATGCCATCAACCACCACCTAGAAAAATGGTACAAACAAGACCCCCCTAGCACCAACCCGGCCAATGACATTACATTTTTCTACAGAAACTACATATCTTCCGACCACACAACAGACGAATCCATTATGAAAGAAATAATTCACAAAAACGTCCTCCCCACCAACCCTGACAATAAAATAAAACTCATTATTTACTACAAATCTCCTAAGACCTCCAACCTTGTCCTCCGTAACCGCCCCATTTCCACCAACCAACCGAAAGACGATCATGTGATATACCAGCATATTTGCACCTCTGGGGACTGTGGACCCCTATCCTATGTTGGAATGACACAGACTCGCCTTTCCCGTCGACTAACCCTCCACCTTCAATCTGGCGCTATAAAAGATCACTATCAAGCCCCCCACCATCTTGCCCTAACTCGCGCCGACCTAGACAAACAAACTACCATACTCAACAAAGAATCAGACCCCAGAAGACTAGCTATTTTAGAAGCTCTATATATCCAAACGCTCAACCCCAGCATCAACAACCAAACACAAAGCCTTCAAATTCTTCCTTCAGGCAAGCGCTACAGGCATACTGCCCTCGTTCCTCTCGCCCTGTGCCCCCCTCCCGTACCTTTCCACGATCAGCACACTACTGACAACACCAACCAATCACAGCCACCCACAGCCAACAACCAACCACCGATAAGATTTAGTGCCCGTCTCGCGAATAGACTGCCTTCCACCAATGAACAGCCACCCCACACCCAGTAGCTCCGCCCACCTACCTATTCTTGATCCTCGAATTTTGTATAAATATGTTGCTTTGTCCTTATTCTAATCATTACCTGCCCATTCCCTGAAGATGCAAGATGTTTACTTGTGAAACGTTGGATCCACCATGAATTTTGCTAACCTGCTGTACCTCATCTCTGAACCCCAGAGGAAAATTGTTAGAAATATTGAAAGCTGTAACAATAAAATACTGAATGCTGAAACCGCTGTTGCCTTTAACACCTTAAGAGCGGCCTATGCGGTTTATTTATATGTACCGCCCAGCGGGGTGTTTTTAGCCAAAATAGGGCTGTTTACGTGATCATTTTCATGCCTAAATAAGACCCAGAACGTAGAACAAGTATCTATCCCTGAAAGGGCATAAACAGAGCTTTCGAATGACACCATAACGATCCTTTTATGATGGCTAGTTTTCTTGCAATAACCGTGCAACGCGAGTGCAAAAAGCATGTAATTAGCCACTTTCCCGATACAATTCCGTATATAGCGAGTGAGAGAGGGAGGAGGGAGGTGAGATTCGTGTCAGTAGGTTCGCCGCGGTGGTCTGGAGCAGTCATACGCTCGCTACTCTCCTGCCACCACTTGTCTCTCTCTCTCAGCAACATTACGTGCTGAAATTGCCACTCGACCTATGTCGAGCGCCGCCACATAGTCCAGCTTTATTTAACTCGACTTAAGTTGTGCGCCGACATTTAGGGGTTAACCTCGTCTGTTTAAAAGAGAATCTATTACCTGGCTATACTAACATATATATATATATATATATATAATTTATATATATATATGAAATGCTAGGTTTTCCAGGGTTAAATAGGAAGGGAAATATCCCCAGGCTACCTTTAGGATCAACCTTTCCTGGTACCTGGCGCGGGGTACGAACCTCTGAAGGGAATTTAACCCTCCTAAAAACCCACAGGTTTTGAGATGCCTTGGGTGGGGTTCGAACCCTGGTTAGTGACGCACCACCATCACCACGAGGCCCGCGCGCTAACCCACTGTACTACCACGGATGTACTAAAAGTATAGCAACCTTAGTCCGATTTTTAAGAACCAGGTGATAGTCTCGTGGTGTTATCACGTGATGAGTTTATTGGACTTACCATCTACGACTATTTTACGCTATACCTGACGTCAACTCGGGTTAGTATTATTGTGGGTGCGGGACATTTTCGAGGGCATTACACCACATTCCTTTTTAGTTAGGCTAGTCCCTAGCCTCGTAAGGTCGTAAGGTATCGTAGCCTTTTTACCTTAGCTATCTCAATATGGCTTTTAGGGTTCGCGTGACGGGTGTTCCACGTAGCTACCTGGTCACGTTCCTTAGCTGCCACCAATGAAATGTTAGGTTTTTCCAGGGTTAAATAGGAAGGGAAATATCCCCAGGCTACCTTTAGGATCAACCTTTCCTGGTACCTGGCACGGGGTACGAACCTCTGAAGGGAATTTAACCCTCCTAAAAACCCACAGGTTTTGAGATGCCTTGGGTGGGGTTCGAACCCTGGTTAGTGACGCACCACCATCACCACCAGGCCCGCGCGCTAACCCACTGTACTACCACGGACGTACTAAAAGTATAGCAACCTTAGTCCGATTTTTAAGAACCAGGTGATAGTCTCGTGGTGTTATCACGTGATGAGTTTATTGGACTTACCATCTACGACTATTTTACGCTATACCTGACGTCAACTCGGGTTAGTATTATTGTGGGTGTGGGACATTTTCGAGGGCATTAGGTGTAATGCCCTCGAAAATGCCCCAGAACAAGAAGCCCACCACACCAAGCATAACATTGGCGGCAGCGGTGGTTCTTGATTCGGATAAAAGGTTGCATTACACTGCAAGTTTGGAACAGTAGAAGCATGGCAACATCGCAAAATTGGCAGCCACTCACACACATTCCCAAGTATGATGTAAACACGTATGATATTGCCACTTACTTAGACATAATAAAATCAGTGTTAGATGTGGCACTTCAAATTGACTGCGAAAAAATCGCCGTTGCATTATTGCACATTATGCAGTTGGGAAAAGCCGTTTCCCAAATTGCTAAACAGGTAACGCCAGAGAGTACCTGGAACCAGTTTCGATCCCTCGTGATCCGGACCTTTGGGCCACTTTTGGGTTCCCTCGTCGCCCCCAAAATAATAAAAATCGACGAGATCAAGTATGAAGGGGATATAAATGTGACCCTCATACAACTCTACAGATACGTGAGGACCACGTATAGCTCTAAAGATGACGAGCAACAAAATGAACTCTTATTCACCGCATTATTAAACATCCTCCCACCCCACATCACCGCCCATCTCGACCCGTATGGCTCATTCGAAGAACATATGCTCTCCATCAGAGAAGAATGCCTACTCAGTTCGATGAATTCCCCCACCAACCCTCCGCAGTCCCCCCAACAAGTCCCGTTTTCTAGCTATGCCTACCTACTGTATGTACCAAAACATGTTTTCCCCATGCCCCCAGAAATGTTCAGCTATTCCACAAACAACAAAATTCCCCTTGTGACAGTTTTCCGTCAGTAGCTCCCTTCCACCCCCACACAATTCACACCCCTAGAAAACTTCAAAACCCCACACTTGACTCGCCCTCTCATGTCAAACAAACTCACCAGTCACAGATAACCTCTAACCAGACCGTGACTGCCACCAAGAAAATTCCCCAAATTCGTCCTGTTAACAACCCCAAATCAATACATCAGTCCTCTACCAATAACCCCTGTTCTACACCTAACTCTTCCCCCACCAACCCTCCGCAGTCCCCCCAACAAGCCCCGTTTTCTAGCTATGCCTACCTATGTACCAAAACATGTTTTCCCCATGCCCCCAGAAATGTTCAGCTATTCCACAAACAACAAAATTCCCCTTGTGACAGTGTTGCATCAGTAGCTCCCTTCCACCCCCACACAATTCACACCCCTAGAAAACTTCAAAACCCCACACTTGACTCGCCCTCTCATGTCAAACAAACTCACCAGTCCCAGATAACCTCTAACCAGACCGAGACTGCCACCAAGAAAATTCCCCAAACTCGTCCTGTTAACAACCCCAAATCAGTACATCACTCCTCCCTCAATAACCCATGTCCTATGCCTAACTCTGCCCCCACTAATCCTCCCCAGTCCCACATAACCTTTAACCAGACCGAGACTGACACCAAGAAAATTCCCCAAATTCGTCCTGTTAACAACCCCAAATCAATACATCAGTCCTCTACCAATAACCCCTGTTCTACACCTAACTCTTCCCCCACCAACCCTCCGCAGTCCCCCCAACAAATCCCGTTTTCTAACTCGCTCACCTCTCACCACCCTGACCCTCCCACACGCGCCGTTAATCCTCCCCTCACGCGTGACGACCTAGGGACCCAACCATGTTCCCCCCCTTCCCCCAGAAATGCTCAGCTATTCCCCCACCAACAAAATTTCCCTTGTGACAGTTTTCCGTCAGTAGCTCCCTTCCACCCCCCCACAATTCACACCCCGAATAAACTTCAAAACCCCACACTTGACTCGCCCTCTCATGACAGACAAACCCACCAATCCCATATAACCTCTAAACAAACCGTCACTGCCACCGACACACCCCACCACTCTGATCCTCCCACACGCGCCGTTAATCCCCCCCTCACGCGTGACCCCCACCAAAGTGATTTCCCCCCCCCCCCCCCCTCATGCGTACCGAACACCTGCTCACCAGTCGGTCCCCCACCATCATGAGCCCAGCTAAACTTTCAACCTCCACCAAATCCCACTGCTGCCACCAATGAAATGCTAGGTTTTTCCAGGGTTAAATAGGAAGGGAAATATCCCCAGGCTACCTTTAGGATCAACCTTTCCTGGTACCTGGCGCGGGGTACGAACCTCTGAAGGGAATTTAACCCTCCTAAAAACCCACAGGTTTTGAGATGCCTTGGGTGGGGTTTGAACCCTGGTTAGTGACGCACCACCATCACCACCAGGCCCGCGCGCTAACCCACTGTACTACCACGGACGTACTAAAAGTATAGCAACCTTAGTCCTATTTTTAAGAACCAGGTGATAGTCTCGTGGTGTTATCACGTGATGAGTTTATTGGACTTACCATCTACGACTATTTTACGCTATACCTGACGTCAACTCGGGTTAGTATTATTGTGGGTGCGGGACATTTTCGAGGGCATTACAATATATATATATATATATCCTACATAATAGCAATAGTATGCAATAAACTGTCTTCGTGGTGCAATGCATAAATGTGTTGATTTTCGGTGTGAGCATCCTAGGTTCGAATCCCCGGACTGCCACATGTGTTTGTTAATTTCATTAATCGAGTTTAGGAGTAAAGTTGGTTAGTGGAGAGAACATAATAATTAAGTGCAAATAAGTCTTGTGCATAATAACATCCAATGCTTACTTTTGTGTAGTGACGCAATTACTGTATAGTCATTAATTTTCCGTTCTAAAAATAACAATTGTATCTCCTTACTTCTCCCCCTCCTCCATCCCCGCCCCCGCCACTCTCTTCATCCCCTACCCCTTCCTACCCCACTCTCTTATTCCCCTTCCCCTTCTACCATCCCCACCTTCCTTTCTCCCTCCCTCTCCCTAGTCCTTACCCTCTACTTTTCTCCCTCCCTCCCTCACCCCGTCCACCCTCTTTACCTCCTGCTTCCCACCCGTCCCCCACCCCAACCGCCTCTCCTCTCTCCCCCACCTCCCACAACTTTAATCTGTTAAAGCAGAACACTGATACTTCCGTGAATGTCGATATGCAAACTGACACAATATGAGCGAGCAATTAATTTTTGGTAGATTGGTTGGTTGTTGGGATATATTGCGTGTGTGTGTGTTCACTTTCTATATATATACAGTATATATATACGTATATATATTATATGAGGCGTCCGGCGACAGAAAGGCGTAAGCACCAAAACAAAATTGGTACATATTCCATAACGAAGGCTGAAAAATCACTGTTTTAGATTTTTTTTTGGTGCTTACTACCTTCTGCCGCCGGACACCTTAGATGCGTCCGGCGGTAGAAGGTCGTAAGCACCAATTTTTTTTCTAAAACTTGTTTCTTAACCCTGTGTTTTCCTACAGGTCGTCTACCAAAGTTGTGTTGGGTGTGGGCATTGGTGGGCGTGTGGTTTGGGCGGGATGTGTGGTGGCTCTGAGTGCCCTACCATCATTCACCACCACCCTCACCCTACCCCTCCTCCTTGTGGGCGTCACTGTGGCAGGGCTTACGGGCAGCCTCATCACCATAGAGGTAACAAAATAATGGAGTACTCAACCAGTAGACATATCAACCAGTAGCTCTAAATCAGTGTCAAGTTGAAGTTCTAAACTAACTTTACTTCACATAACCTAACATCATTGGTTGACTTGATACTGGTTTAGAGCTACTGGTTGAAATGTTCTACTGGTAAATTTGTCTGGTCAGCAAAAGATGATATTGGTATCGGTTAAAAAAATAGTTCCATGACTTGCAAGGGTATGCCTTATTCACCTAATGGCTACTCTTCATTCTGCAAGATCCTCCACAGCGTCCCTGTTAAATCCCTTAATTCTGAGATCTCATAACAGATCTTCCTTGTTCTACCGACTGTCGTCCTTCCCTCTTGTTCCATACAATTAAGCATAAGTAATTTTACTGGAAATTTTTATTTGAGTCAGTAATTCCGTTACTATACTCCACTTACGCCTGGCACACAGTGAGACACAAGCAACACAGGTGACGCAGCACAAAACAAGCAGGAATTTGATAGTTATTTCAGATTAGACGTAGGGTTCTACCAAGACCACCTCTACAGGTGGTCTTGGTTGTACTGTAAAGTCAGTGAAAATAGGCTAGCCTAAACAGACCTCGGATGCGGAAATACCCTGAGCCGAACAGACCAAGTGGGATATCTCTATTGGTCTAACTGGTAAGGTGCCTGCCTCACACCCAAGGGTCGAGAGTTCGTGCCCCCACCAGGGCATGATATTTTCGTGAGGCTATTTCCGCATTTAACGAAGTTTAGGTGTGCTGGTTAAATTGTTCAGATGGTTGAGAGTAAGATCGGAGCTCCATAAATCCTCTTTCGGGTAAGGTGTAAAAACCGATCCCCACAGGACAAGGAAGAGGATAGGAGAGAGCAGGGAGTGTTGTGAGACTCGATGGGGTTGTTGTGGAGTTGCCAGCCGCCAAAGCGAGTTGCCAACTGGGCAGTTTGTAGGTGCGTGTAGCATCGCTCAGTGAAGTTGACTCACCATTCCCGTTCATCTCTCTGATGGACTCTCGGTCGATTCGGCTCAAGCTTGTTCCTCTCTGTTCGTTCCTCTCTGTTCGGAGCTTTCGCTTCCCGGAAGGTGAAGTAGTGTAAAGTCAGTGAAAATAGGCTAGCCTAAACAGACCTCGGATGCGGAAATACCCTGAGCCGAACAGACCAAGTGGGATATCTCTATTGGTCTAACTGGTAAGGTGCCTGTCTCACACCCAAGGGTCGAGAGTTCGTGCCCCCACCAGGGCATGATATTTTCGTGAGGCTATTTCCGCATTTAACGAAGTTTAGGTGTGCTGGTTAAATTGTTCAGATGGTTGAGAGTAAGATCGGAGCTCCATAAATCCTCTTTCGGGTAAGGTGTAAAAACCGATCTCCACAGGCTATAGTGTAAAGTCAGTGAAAATAGGCTAGCCTAAACAGACCTCGGATGCGGAAATACCCTGAGCCGAACAGACCAAGTGGGATATCTCTATTGGTCTAACTGGTAAGGTGCCTGTCTCACACCCAAGGGTCGAGAGTTCGTGCCCCCACCAGGGCATGATATTTTCGTGAGGCTATTTCCGCATTTAACGAAGTTTAGGTGTGCTGGTTAAATTGTTCAGATGGTTGAGAGTAAGATCGGAGCTCCATAAATCCTCTTTCGGGTAAGGTGTAAAAACCGATCTCCACAGGACAAGGAAGAGGATAGGAGAGAGCAGGGAGTGTTGTGAGACTCGATTGGGTTGGGTTGTGGAGTTGCCAGCCGCCAAAGCGAGTTGCCAACTGGGCAGTTTGTAGGTGCGTGTAGCATCGCTCAGTGAAGTTGACTCACCATTCCCGTTCATCTCTCTGACGGACTCTCGGTCGATTCGGCTCAAGCTTGTTCCTCTCTGTTCGTTCCTCTCTGTTCGGAGCTTTCGCTTCCCGGAAGGTGAAGTAGTGTAAAGTCAGTGAAAATAGGCTAGCCTAAACAGACCTCGGATGCGGAAATACCCTGAGCCGAACAGACCAAGAGGGATATCTCTATTGGTCTAAGTGGTAAGGTGCCTGCCTCACACCCAAGGGGCGAGAGTTCGTGCCCCCACCAGGGCATGATATTTTCGTGAGGCTATTTCCGCATTTAACGAAGTTTAGGTGTGCTGGTTAAATTGTTCAGATGGTTGAGAGTAAGATCGGAGCTCCATAAATCCTCTTTCGGGTATGGTGTAAAAACCGATCCCCACAGTACTGTCTGCACCCCAATGTTCGCATTCTATTTCTAAACAATTATCAGTAAATTTCTGCCTTACTCTTGTGCTGAATCGCCTGTGTTGCCTGCATTTCAATATGCACCGGGCCTTAGAAAAAAAGAGTATGTGGACATTAGTGATATGCAGTTCATACCAAGGCATATAGCCTCAGATGCAGGTGAAATATTTTGGTGAAAATAGGGAGCTTTATTTTGTTTATGTGCACTAGGCATCTGGAGATAGCCTTTGACAGAGTAGCCAAATTCATACAGTGAACCTTGGGGAATATTTCGGTGGAAGAGTTCTTGGCCATTTGATTACATATTTATGTATGTATGTATGTACAGTATTTACTCAGGCACATACCCCATAGCTGGGGGTGGCTGACTCGAAACAGAGCCCGAAAAGAAACAGCATATTTTAAAGTTCCAATTCTAAGGGTCAAGGACCACTTTCGCGTTCCATTACTCCTTTGTCTGTCTCGTCTAGTAGGTGAATTTTGCAAGGGAAGGAGGACTCCTAGCATCCCGCCCCAGAAGTAGGAAAAGTAGCACAGGAAGAGACAGACAGAAACGGCTAAGGTTGGGTAGAGGATGCTAAACCTCACATTGGACAGGATCAGCCCTCACTCAATATGATTATGAATATGTATAAATGTATACAATTAGCCTTGAGAGTAAAGTTAGAATTGACCGAGGAGTTCTCAGTGGACAAGGTCGATCAGTCTTGAGCTTGCATTTATTTAGTCTGGTAATGAAGGTGCTGGTGAAAGATGTCAATACATGTACAGTATGCTACTGGAGCTACATTAACATGGATTCGCATGAGCGGTTTTTCGTGTTTTTTTTTTCTATAGCTTTTAGTTGCCCACTTTATTCTAGCAACCGTTAACTAATTTGTACCAATATCGGTAACTTGGCTAGAGATAGATTATTATAAATGACAGACCAGAGTTGCCTGAACAAGGGTGAGGGGTAATATGGTTGTATGAATCCACTTTTATGTAGATAGCTTGGTGTTGATCGCGGACATTGAGCCAGATGCCGATGGGCTCTAGCGGACACTTCAAAAATCTTGCCAGGACCCTTCATTGTAATTTATAATCCTTACTGTTTCTACCTGTTGATCTAGGATGACGTCATTGACCATATATATGATTTTGAATTAGGTCAACAAGTATCTGTGCCACATTTTAAGCCATTTATCACTGACTCAAACAGAAGACTCGCTTGTGTGAGCTCGCCCATTCAGACAAAACAAACTTGATGATAAGTAGCAGTAAGGTGTAGCATCACTGAGCAGATGCGGAATATGTATATTACTGTACTCGTTCTGAGAGTTCTACGGAAATGCTCCGTTATTACTGAATTTGTTGTTTTTACGCTGAAGGGTTATGATGGTTGTAAGCTACTGAAAGCCTGTAATTTTGTTGTACTTATTTATTCTAAAGATATTGATTGTCGCATGAAATTGTCTCTCTACAGGTGTGCGTGGTTCGGAGGGTGGTGAAGGGCGCAGGGAGGGATGTGGATGTGTCAGGGAGGGGTGTGGAGGTGGAGGGTGTAAGGTGGGGTGTGGTACAGGGATGGCTGGGGGTAGTGGAAGGCTGTGTCACCCTGGGGGGCATCACAGCCTATCTGCTCCACCACTACTGCAAATACCATTTCTACATCGAAGGCACCGCTGTCGCCTTGGGTAAGTTCGAAATGTATCCATCCATCTGGCTCAACGAATATTATGGTCTAATCTAGGATTACAGCCTGGTAGACAATAAAGTGTGAATACATTATTTTAGTAAAATTTACTAGGAAATATTAAGCACTGGAATATCAAACATTCGTCTATTCTCTCAAGACATCTTCGTATTACCATAAAGTAATATATGAAAGCTTGGTATTGCAATATTTCATTTCTCCTGCCGAGTTTATATATACAGGGTGTCCCTAAATAAACGTGCCAAACTTCAGGGTTAGGTTAGGAAATATATTCTAATCATAAAATGTTCTATAAGCAAAATTAAAATTGTACTTGTTACAGATATATCGCCTATTGAAAATGGCATGGTCTTAAATTTCCCAATAAGGCCAGCCTAGCTACCCTAGAGCTTATCACACCCTCATCTAACTGTAATAATATTACCACATTATTATCAAGAATTCAAGATATTATAATTCTGTAAGTTGCAAAATGATTATAGACATATTAGCTCACTTTGGACCACCTGGAAACTATTTGACATGGAAGAGTCCATTACAGCAATGCTGGGAAGACACTATATAAAACCTTCAATACCTCTTAAATGGTTGAGATTTAGAAATTGTGTTATAGAATACTTTATACTTAGAATCATCTGTGTAATTATATCTTGAAGTTTGGCACGTCTATTTCAGGACATCCTGTATATATATATATATATATATATATATATATATATATATATATTTATCAAGTATATCTCTCAAATATATGGGAGTTATTAAATGTTTTTTATACTCTCAGCCAGGCTCGAACCACCAACAGTCAGGACAATTGTCCATGCTTCAACCAACTCTACCACGGTGTGATAAAGTATACTTAACCTTTTCCTATTTATATTAAGGAGAAGGAAAATCCTTTGTCTGACCCATGGCAGCAATTCGCCAAAGTGCTCTGGACCACTACCTTCTACTCTCACTATTTATTTTGCCAACATTCGTGGCTTTTCCTCTAACTTCCACTCTGTGGAACACCACCTCTCCTCTGCCTACCCTGATCTTCTCTTTCTCACCGAAATGCAGTTGTCTGGGACTACTGACAGCAAACCGTTCTCTGTATCCTCCTACTATCTCTATCCTCAGTTTCAAGCCAAAGGTGGATGTTGCGTCTATGTACGCAACAATCTTGCTTTCTCTCGTGTTCCCAACTTTGATTCTTCTGAATTCTTAACTCACTGCCTAAAGCTTTCTTGTCACTCACACACTAAATTTTTCTGCACTGTTTATCTCTCCCCTAATTCTACTGACTATCCAAAATTATTTGACTATCTAACTTTTGAAAGTGGAACACATTCTATCCATCTCTCCTTTCGCAGAAATCTCCATCTTAGGAGATTTCAAAGTTCACCACCGCCAATGGCTCTCCTCTGTTTCCACTGACCAACCTGGTGAACAAGCCTACATCTTTTCTATCCTAAATGACCTAGAGCAGTTAGGCTAGTCCAGCAACCCACCCGTATCCTGGATCGCTTCTGAGATAGGCCCAACATTCTTGACTTATTTCTAACCTCTAACCCTTCTACTTATACTGTAAATCTGTTCTCTCCTTTGGGCTCCTCCAACCAATAACTTATCTCTGTCACCTGTCCAATCCCTCTGGCATGGCCACCTGATCCTCCCAGCCGGCGGCGCTTGTGGCACTTTGGTGCTGCCGACTGGCAGTACTTCTTTGATTTCCCATGGAATGACTTTTGCTTCCGTGGCCGGGAACCCTCTGAGAATACTGAACGCATTACCGAGGTAATCCTCTCGGGCATGGAAGCATACATTCTATTTTCTTTCTCTTAGTCTAATGCAAACAAATCTTGGTGTACTCACGCTTGCTCTACTGCTTTCTGCAATAAGGAGGAAGCATGCAAACGGTACCGTTGCCTTCAAACTCAAGAATCTCATACTTCCTATGTTCTGCCCGGAATCAAGCCAAATCTGTTCTTCGCCTCGCCAAACATTTATTCATCAATAATAAATGCACTGAACTATTCAACTCTAGCTCTTCCCAAGCCTTCTGGCATCTATCCAAAAACCTCTCCAACAATTTTTCTTCTTCATTTTTCCCTCCTCTTTTTCACTCTGACGGCACCACCGTCACTTCTTCCTCTTACAAAGCTGAACTCTTCGCTAACAGCTCCACTTTGGATGATTCCGGTGCTATTCCTCCTTCTCCACCTCCTTCTCTCCTACTTATGCCTAACATCATAATCTCTTCCAAGGATGTACTTTCCACCCTCTCTGGGCTTCATACTGAGAAGGGGTACGGACCGGACAGTCCCTCCATCTGTGCCTTTGTCTCTAATTTCCTTTCCGGCCACTCCATAGCTGCGGTTGTGGACAGCCACCTTTCACTTCCTCAACCTATCAACCACGATGTTCCTCAGGGTTCTGTCCTATCTCCAATTCTCTTCCTATTATTCATTAACGACCCGCTCAACTGCACCTCCAGCCCCATTCACTCATATGGTGACGACTCTACATTACACTATTAAACTAACCTTCCACAACACCATTCACAGCAGGAAATCCAAAACTCACGTAAAGAGGCAATAAAACACCTATCTTCTGATCGCTCTACTATCTCTAATTGGGGCAGAGAAAACCTTGTTACCTGCAATGCTTCCAAAACTCAATTTCTCCATCTGTCTACTCGTCGCCCATATCCAGAAAACTATGACCTACTCTTCAACAACATACAAATTAAACCTTTATCTTCTCATAATAGATCATATTACAACTCTTGCTAAATCAGCTTCCCAGAAGCTGGGTGTGTTCAACTGCCTCCAGGGGTTCTTTACCCCTGCACAGCTTCTTGCTCTTTACAGGGGCACAGTACGTCCATGTATTGAGTATTGTTCACACGTGTGGGCAGGATTCTCTCGTACAGCACTTCTAGACAAAGTAGAAAAAAAGCCTTCTGTCTCATTAACTCACATCCACTCACCAATTCTCTGCAGTCTCTCTCTTCGCCGCAATGTTGCATCTCTCTCACTATTCTACCGCTATTACAATAATCAGTGTTCCTCAGAGCTCTCTCAGTGTACAGTATACCACCCCCTCTTCGTAGAGCACTACCACCCTTATTGCAACACAATCCCACCCCTACTCTGTGCAACTCTCCAACCCAAGAGTGAAATGTTATTCTCAATCTTTCTTCTATTCAACAGCTGAGCTCTGGAACTTTCCCAGAATCAGTCTTTCCCTTTTCCTACGACTTAAATTGATTCAAACTCTGTGCGTCCAGGCATTTTGGCTCGAACGTCCCTTGATTTTGGCTCTGTCACTCTTTCAACTCTTGGGAAGGCACTTGCCATAGGCAGTTCTGCCTTTTGTCTCCTTCACTAACATAGGAAAAAAAAAAAAAAAAAAAAAACTATATATATATATTATATACCGGTATATAATTATATAGGATGTCCGAGGAGGTAAGGGCATAACTTTTGGAAATGATATATCAAGGTATTCTAAGCATAAAATGTTCTATAACAAAAAGTCCAAATCTCAACCATTAAAAATATATTGAAGGTTTAATGTAGTGTCCTCCCCTGTATCAGTGTAATGGACTCTCCCGTGTCTCCCATGTCAAATAGTTTTCAACTGGTCCAAAGTGAGCTGTGCTAGTATGTCTAAAATCATTTTTAAACTTACATAATTATAATATCTTTATAATAACATAGTCAAATTATTACAAAAAGATGGAAGTGTGGTAGGCACTATGACAGCTAGGCCAGTCTTATGGGGACATACTGAAGAAAATATCATTTTCAAAATGCAATATCTCTATACTGGTCGATATTTGTAATATTTCGTATAGAACATTTTAGGCTTAGAATACCTTGTTCTATCATTTCCCAAAGTTATGCCTTTTCCTCCTGGGATACCATGTATATGCTAAATACTGTGTATATACTGTATTATGATCATATGCTTACCTACGTAATTATCAATTTATCTGTATATCTATATATTTCCTATTTCTACCTATGTATCAATCTATCTCTCATTGCAGGGAACGAGGTTATGTGCGTATTGACCTTTCTATATGTCATCTTCCTGATTCCTGAAGACACTATAGATGCAGCCACAGCCGCCACACCTTCATTATCAACTACATCATCCATCGTACCATCTACTCCACATCCTACCCCTGCTACAGCCTCTATCTCCTCCACAGATTCCATACCAGCTATTTCTTCACAGCTCAACCCAGCCACAGCAGTGAAATTACCCTCCGTTTCGACCACAGTATCCAATATAACCTTTGTACCACAGCCTACAACACCAACAGCATCCATGTCTGCTTATGCCCAACAGCATATCCCAGCCACAGTAACAGTTTCAACCACAGCGCCCACATCTCATTTTGCTCCACAGCCTATCCCTGCCACATCATCGAATTCGCCATCAAATTTAACCACAGCACCACAGCCTTTCTCAACAGGGGCAACCGTTTTAACCACAACATCCGTGTCAGCTTCTACCACAACATCCGATTCAACCTCAAATTCAACCACAACAGCCAATTCAATCCTGAGTCCACAACCTGCCTCAGCCACAACATCAAATTCGCCCACAATTTCAACCATAACATCTAAACTTGTTTCACTTCATGCACCACAGCCTACCACCGCAACAGCATTAATGTCAACCTCCCTACCTATCAATATACATGATAGGAATGAAGTTTTTGCCACAGAGTTTGCCCTTGAGTCTACCACAGCATTAGGTTTGACTCCTGGTATTATCACAACCTCACCTGATTCTACAACAGCCATTGATTCTACCACCGTGGTTGATTCTACCACAACAACTGATTCTACCTCAGCCACTGATCATATCTTAACGACTGAATCTACCACAGCGACTGGTTCTCTCACAGTGACTGATTCTATCACAGCCACTGATTCTATTATAACAACTGATTCTACCACAACCACTGACTCTATGACAGCCACTTATTCTACTACAGTCACTAATTCTACCACACCGACTGATTCTACCACACCAACTGACTCTACCACACCAACTGATTCTACCACTTCGACTGATTCTACCACAGTCACTGATTCTACCACACCAACTGACTCTACCACACTTGCTGATTCTACCACACCAACTGACTCTACCACTTCGACTGATTCTACCACACCAACTGACTCTACCACACCAACTGACTCTACCACACCAACGGACTCTACCACTTCGACTGATTCTACCACACCAACTGACTCTACCACACCAACTGACTCTACCACACCAACTGACTCTACCACACTGACTGATTCTACCACACCAACTGACTCTACCACACCAACTGACTCTACCACCCCAACTGACTCTACCACTTCGACTGATTCTACCACAGACACTGATTCTACCACACTGGCTGATTCTACCACACCAACTGACTCTACCACTTCGACTGATTCTACCACAGTCACTGATTCTACCACAGTCACTGATTCTACCACACCAACTCACTCTACCACACCGACTGATTCTACCACACTGACTAATTCTAGCACAGCCACTGATTCTACCACAGACTCTACCAACTTCCCCATCCCCTCCACTATAACTACTAATCACTCCACCACAGTCTCCACCACCACAGGCAGTAACTACACTATCACAAATATTAACTCCACCACACCGTTCTCTTCCACATGCTCCACCACAACAGATAAATACTCCACCACACCCTCCTCTTCCACACACAACCCATCCACAGAAAACGCAGATACACCCTCCACAGCTAATTCCACCTTAGCCTCTACTCAAACACACTCTAGTTTCCCTTTCGCTAATACAGACTCAACCACACTCCCAACTTTTACTACAGCCATGATTACAGACTTTAATATTTCGGACACTATAGATACTACCACAACCTCAACCTTTTCCTCCACCACAGACACACCCACTATAAATATACCCTACTCCATCACACCTTCCACCACCACCACCATATTCTTTACCACAGATACCACCACCACCACAGACACCACAGACTCCATCAAAGACACCACTACCATTACTATCACACCTTCCACCACAGATACCTCCACCACCACCACACCCTCCACCACAGATACCTCCACTACAGATACCTCCACCACCACCACCACAGACACCACCACCACCACACACACCTCCACAACAGATACCTGCACTACCACCACAGACACCACTACCACCACCACACCCTCCATCACAGACACCACCACCACCATCACACCCTCCACAAACACTACACCCTCCATCACAGACACCACTACCATCACCACACCCTCCACCACAGACACCATCACCACACCCTCCACCACCATCACCACACCCTCCATCACAAACACCACCACCACCACACCCTCCATCACAGACACCACTACCATCACCACAGACACCATCACCACACCCTCCACCACCATCACAAACACCACCACAGACACCATCACCATCACCACACCCTCCATCACAAACACCACCACCACCACACACTCCATCACAAACACCACCACCACCACACCCTCCATCACAAACACCACCACCATCACCACACCCTCCATTACAAACACCACCACCACACCTTCCACCACAGACACTACCACACACCCAACCACATCTACATCCACCACCACCATCATCACACCCTCCACTACAGGCACCATCAAACCATCAACCACAGAAACTACCACACACCCCACCACAGCCGTATACACCACCAACACCGTCACACCCTCCACCACCACCACCACAGACACCACCAGAGATTCCCCCACCACACTTACATACATCGACTATATCTATACTATTTATGACATACAGTACACCTCCAACACTGACTCCACCACCACCACCACGACCACACCCTCCACCACATCAACACCTTCCACGGTTGAGGTAGACGAATTGGAGGAGAGGGAGGAGGGAAATGGGAAGGGGAGACATCATTTTGATGAGTACCCATTCTCCCATCCTTCTTCCCTCGCCCCCTCCCCTTCCCTTCTTCCTCCCCTCACTCTCCCCTTCCTCCCTTCTCCTCCTCCCACACCCTCAATCATAGTCACCCCTCCTGTAAATAAAATGGGGGAGAAGAAAAGAGGAGGGTCGAAAGAGGAGAAAAGGTCACCCCAGTCTCTCCCTTCCTCCCTCTTCCTCACCCCTCCTTCCATCATTCGATCATCCTCTCCCATCTCGTCATCCAGATCCATGTTTCTCTCTCCTTCCCTCTCCCCCTTCTCCTCACCCTTTTCTCCTTCTCGTACTTCTTCCATCCTCTCTACCTCCTCTTTCCCTTCTATCTCTTCGCTCTCACGCCCCCATTCGCTCTCTTTCATCTCTCGCCCTTCCGTTCTCTCCCATCTGACCGAGAGACTGCAGAGAGAAGGAGCGAGGAGTGGAGATACTGAGATGGCTAAAGGAAGCAATGAAAACATAGACACGGATGAAGAGGACCAGAAAGAAGAGGCACAGCGAGGAGAGAAAGAGATGAGACAAGAGGATAACATCATTAAAAGAGGAAATGGACATCAGGAAAATAGAGCAGAGGGAAAGGAAGAAGAGGTACAGCAAAAAAGGAAAGAGAAGGGAGGAGAGAGTGACAGCTCCAAGAATGAAGACGAAAGTAATGAAGGGAAAGACGAGGAAGAGAACGAAGAGGAAATGGAAGAAGGAGGGTGGGATGAAGAATTACTAAGAGGAAAAGGGGTGAATGACTTAGAAGAGGAGTCGAGTGTCTATCTATTCGACCTATCCACCAACCTACAAATACAACCATCCCCCTATGGTTCACCCCCGTCTCCTCTTTCCCTCTACGATTCACATGACCTAATTTACCACAACCAAGAGCACTCACAAATGTTTGACTATTATGATTCAAAGGACCTCACTCACCCCAACTACGATCACTCACAAATCTCTGACTATCACGATTCAAGCGACTTCTATGACCCTTCACGAATCTTAGACTATCACGAAACACAGGACTCCACTCACAACAATTACAGCCAATTAGGAATCCTTGACTACCACCTATCACAGAACCCCTATCCCCTCTACGACGTAGCACAAACTCTTGATCAGAACAACTACCAGATTTCTCAAGACCTCAGCTCTCTAGCCTACAACCCTGCATGGATTTTCGACGTCCACAACTCACAAGATGTAAGCTACACCAACTACCAACCTTCAGAAGACCCTAACTGTCAACTTTATAACCATTCCAAAGAAAATCACTACCACAGCTGCCAGCTTGAATCACAACAACCAAACAATATAATCAACAACCACACTCGGATCCCTAACTACCACAACACCGATAATCTGGAGGTGTCTGGCTATAATGCCCTTCAGAACAATCCTCAACAATTTCCGGATCATCATGAACTCCAAAGCCAGCACGATCGAGAAGATATGAGATCCCAAAATTATGATAAATCCTTGGAACTCGGAACTTTTAATATATGTGAGGCTGAGATAGATGAAGCTTATCTCACAGAAGTCCTTGTGCTTCGAGGAGATGGTGGTAGTTATGGTAATGGTGAAATTACCTGTGGTGGCAATTTTGATAGTAACTGTGGTAATATCGGTGGTTGCTGTGGTGGTAATGATGGTAGCAATTGTGGTAACAGTGTTAAGATCTATGCTACTGACAATTACGGCGGTGTAAGAAATCAGCCGACAGATTGTGCTGAGGACAGTGATAATGTTTGTAAAATATATGCTTATTGTGGTAGCAATGGTGGTAGTTGTGATAAACATCAGATGTCAACACCACCAAACCCCAAATCCACCACAACTATAAACATTACCATGAATTCTTGTCTGTGGGGGGAAGGCACGAGTAATTGTGGTTGGAATGGTGGTAGTAGTAGTTATGTTGGCAGTGATGGCGGTAGTAGAAATAATGCTGCTAAAAATTATGATAGGAGGTATAATGAAGGCGATGGTGATAGTAAATACAAAGACAATGGTGGTAATGACTGTAGTGCTGGTAGTGATTGGGGTACCTCGAAAAACGTTGGCTTAGATGAGTTAAACGGTTCATTTAGTGGTGGTAGAGACAATGGTAGTGTGAGTAATGATGGTGGTGACAGTGATGATGGTCGTAGTAGTGACTGTTGCTGGTTGTGGTGGTTGCTGTGTCAACCACTATCTACCACCTTCCGATCCCGTGACTCCGGAGCCAAGCCGATGTTGGTTGCTGTGCTGGTGGCCCAATTCTTCCTTTCCTTCGCTGCCGCTGGTAGGTCTGGTTGTTGTGGTAGTTATGAATGTGTTAACTATAACTATGATTGTGAATGTTGTTGTCAAGGTAGATGTAACTGGTAGGTGTAGTCATAAGTGTGGTATTTGGGATGATTTGAATTACATTAATGGTTGTGAATGTATCAATCAATCAATGAGGTCATACACTGTGACAGTGCATGGCCGCACTCAGCCTCCGGCTCCACTACGGGGGATCCCCCCGGGCGAGACCCCTGGCATCTGTCCGGCCCATAGCAAGTATCCTATGACAAGATTGGTCGACTTTCCTCAGCTATGAGTTCCTATTCAGGGTTGTCCTCTGTACTGTAGAGACCACCTAGTGAGCAGGGTCAGGGAGTTAAACCACATGCCCATTATTATAGCTGAAGTTGGCGTTTACGGACCATGCAACTAATATACAGTATGTTGTATCTGTTTCATGGAGTAGTCGCTGGTTTGAGATATAATCATGCCGGCGATAGCCCATGATCCTGCGAAGACATTTAGTACCAAAGGAGTTGATGTGTCTCTTCAACTCACTGTTAGGTGTCTATGTCTCACATCCATTTAATAAGACAGGGAGCACAAGTGTCTTGAAGATCTGCAGCTTCGTCATTCTGCACAGGTATCGACAACACCATATACTTTGGTTGAGTGAGTCCATAACCCCATATTTATTAGTGGCCCCTCCATCATTGACGATTATGCCTATTACATAAGGCTACCTCTTCAAACGCCCATCAGCGCAGTTTGAAACTACCGCCACAGAGCTCAGAGGAACCTTCATAATAAGCACACGCTAAATCACTCATGGTTCGTCTTTATGATTGGGTTCTCACTACGAAAAAACTTTGTAACAAATAAAAAATAAAAATAAAATAAGAATAACTATTCATAAGCTTTCCATATTCCGTGGATGTACTTCTGTGGATTCTTCGACCAGACGCTGACTAGCGCAATATTCCACCTTCCTTGCTCTGCGTTCACCCCACCCGGACGTGCCCCCCACAGTGCTCCGCTTTGATTCCGCATTCTTGCGTCCCTAGTGAGTTTTTTCTTATTTGTTTACTCTGGGATGTCTTGAGTAAGGTTAGGATTAGCTTAGCAGGGGTGTCATGGGTGGTTTTCTCGCAGAACAAGTGTATTTTGGGTCGTTTTTGTTGGGGCGTCTATTTCGGACGGACCCTCGTGGGCGAGTTGAGGACGCTCTGAAACTGTTTTTCGTGTTTAGCCATCTTTAGTCCTAGCTTGTTAGGAGGCTTTAACTACGCGATGTCGGGCTTCTAGCTATCTTTCTGATGGAGTAGCCTATGTTATTTGTACTGACGTTCCTGGTGTATATTTCTTCACTTAGTGGAGTTCTTTCTGGGTCCCGAGTCAGTGTTACCCTTACCCGGGTGGTTTCTACGATTTTGATGTGGCGGCTGTTCCAGTTTTGGTGGGATGGAGTGCTTTTCGATGGTGTTTCGACGTCATTAAGTGTTTTTTCCGTTTTCACCAGGCCTAGCCAGCCACTCTTAGTTTTTTCACATATGCAAGTGTTTTCATTGTTTATTATAATAAAAATGTATTCATGTGCCATGTGTGTCCTGGATTAGTTGTGATTGGCTGATCCAGGAGCTTCGGACTGTGGGTCTGATTATGTTTATCAGACTGCGTTCTGTTTGGCGTGGGTTACCTTTCCGGCGTTTTTTCTCGATTGCTCCGAGAAAGCCGTTTTGTTTACCGAGTTTTAGTCAGGATGGCTAAAATAGGTAAGTTACCCTGGCGAGTTTGGTAGCTTGAGGGCTCATCAGAAACTTCGTTTTCTTTGGTCGAGCCTGTGATCAAGCTTCCTGTGTTATTCCCGGCGAGGTGGGCTCCACACATTTATCTAGGTGATCATGCTGACACCTGTTGGATATAGTTTTCTCGGCTTTTCAAAGCCATTGAAACAATGCTGTTTGTTTGTTTGGTCTTTCCCTCCCGGCGACCTTTTAACAAAGAGGTCTGGGGCAGGTACAATTGGTTTGACATTGCATATAAAACCCGGCGGTTGTACCTTCGGGTGGTTATATTAACGGATTTGCAATTCGCGATAATTTGCCAAACAATTGATTGATACAATAGGGTATCACGGCCTTCAAGACGGCGATCTATGAGAGCTTCTGGGAGAAGCTGGAATAGAGATTAAGATAGGCTTAGACTTTTTATGGGAAAAAAAGATGCCTGAATCTTACTAGTGTTTCAAGTGTAAAGGGATACTTGAAAGACTTCACCTTTAATAAAGATATGCTTCATCTTTATGAGGATTCAGAAGATATGCTTAAATCTTTTGGACAGGTATTATGCTGAAATCTTTAATATGAAACTAAAGGAAAACTAAAAGTAGTGGTGGAGTGCTACGGTTCGTTGACCGGCGGTTTTGTGGCACATGTTTTGTACCATTTTGGGGTAACCTTATGAGCATTAATTCCTGGAACTTTCTCTTTCCAGGGCGGAGTACCGGCGTTGCGCCAGGTGACCAGGTAGTTCCCGGGGGCGGGGTAGTTTTCCCCCAGTCTCTGTCATGTCGGTACTTGAACCTCTCATTGCTTTATGTTCAACGCCGTTATGCTCAGGTATCCCTATTTTTGCTCACAAGCTCTGCATTAAATGTGTTAAATGACTAGATCGGTCATGGGGGATATGGGTGACAAAGAATTGCACTATTTGTAACCTCTTAAGTGTTAAAGTTCTAATTCAGAAAGATAATACTGCGGCGGTGGCTTTACAAGAAGGGAAACAACTTCTCGCTACTTACTCAACGAATGTAGCACATAAAGCATTGCAATGTGATAACCTTGAGCTATGGGAGCTTTTAATTATCAAACATACCCCCCTCCCCTCAGTATAAGATACGTCCACGTAAGACCTCAGAGACTGGGCGGGGACAGGTTGCCACACCCTCCCCCGGCAAGTCTAAGAGGCCTCGCTCACCGTCACCTTTGGCAACGGAGACGAGGTCCACATCAAGGTCACCACTGAGGAAGCAGGTGACAAATTCGGGCCACTCTGCTTCACCTTCAAAGAAGAAGAAAAAGGAAGCGAGTGGGGGATCTAAAGACATTACTAGTACTAAGCATAAGTCAAGTAAGAGTCATAAATCATCCAAAAGTGATCCTCTGGCGCGAAAGGACTCACGGCTGTCGCCGGAGCCTGGTACCCCGCTTTCTGCCTCTACCCCCACCAAGTCTAACGTCCAATCTGACAGGTCGGGGGTGGAGTCAGAGAATGTGGTGGAGGATGCCCCGGCGGACATTTCAGTACCTGATATTCATGCTTTTTCTACCAGGTCACGTGTGTCAGCCTCAGATTTAGAAGTGTCTTACAGAAACTATAAACCTCTAGGGGGCTCGGGAGAGGGCTCTCAATCGGAGAGTATACCAAGCTCGCAAGCGAGTGACAGCCACAGCCAAGGTGTATGGCGATACTCACAGTCCTAGCAGGACAGAACACATCCCTTTGTGACTCAAGTAGTGGCTGACGTCCACCGGGATGCCGATGTACCATCTTCTATCCCAGATTTAACATGGCAGCATGTGGAGGTCCCGGCTTCGGCGGGATCTTCCCATGATAGGCCAGACTTAACGGATGAAGAACAACGATCTCTGGTCTCAGAGATGGAGGTTGAAGAGTCCAGTCACCTTCTAGACGACTCTCAGGGTACTGTCGAATCTCCACGGAGTTCTTCATCGGCTAGGTATGTAACGGCAGAAGAGATTGATGGATTACTATTGAATGCACTTAATAGGTTCTTTGGCCCTACGCCGGAAACTCCTACAGTTGGTACGGGAGCTCCCGCGACGTCGACGAATGTGCGACCTCTGGCTACATCCATTGCTTTAGCTAAAATACCTAACCTCCCTCTTGTGTCAGATCCAATTTCCAATGTGCCAGGCACAGCAGCTCTCACTACTTCCAATGTGCGAGTCATATCAGACATAACTCCCCCTCCTTTAGACAAGGCGCCAGTCAAAAAAGGAGCTATGCCTCTTTTATACGGGCCTGATGAGTCATGGGTAGCAATGTTACCAACTAAGCCAGAGGCAGCACAAGCTACTATTTCGGGGGAGCTCCCTATACCACATGAGTGGGTAATCCAAGGCAATAAGTCTAGAAAACTCAGAGCTTTGGATAGTCAAGGAAATGTTTTGGATGTTCATATTAAGGCCATTCCAAGTTATAATAACCATGACTTTTTTGTGTATGCATCAACACCAGCCCTACCCCTGCCTCAGCTTCAAAGCTATTTTCTGACTGGACTAAGAATGACGGCTTTAACGATGTCAAGGCACTTTCTGCTTTGACGCCGGAGTTGGATATGTTTCCGATCACAGACTCAGCCTCTAATCCAGTCTTGCAGGTGGGGCAGTTGGGTACGGGACCTTGGGTGGAATGGGAAACAGAGGCTCTGCTTTGTCTGATTTCTTGGCTGCCCCTAAAATCAATTTGTGCGAATTAAAAGATCCTTTTAGCCGCCTTCCCCAGCTCACCTAGACCGCGAGTTTAGGTTAAGAGGAAAAGCGTTTAGACTGTTTTCGCAATATATTGTTACCCAGCAAGTAACAAAGTCTCTGTTACGCTCTTCTCAGGCAATAGAAGCCGCGGAAGTCAAGAAAGCCATTGAACTTTCCCGGCGCTTGCTTCTCCAGACTTCCATACAGTCTTTAGGAGATATTCGGACGGCTTTATTAGAGGCAGTTCGAGCAAGGCAGGATCTGAGGATGTTCTTAGTGAAGAAACTTCCTGACTGTATTGCAAGCCAAGTAGTTCTGTCTCCAGTTCTAACTCCTTCTTTGATTTCACCAGCAGTTTGGAAGACTGTTTTCAATATGGCACAAGCATTCAAACAAAGTCCCTCTCAACCTAAGAAACCTACCTTCACTTTCCCTAAACCCAAACCAGTTTCGAAAGCTCAAACTAGTGGGTCTAAGCCATTTCATCAGCCAAAGTCCCCTTCCACCCAGGGCCAGGCTCAGTTCAGGTATAAACAGGGTAATTTCTCAGGTAAAGGCCACAAGTTTCACCAACGACCAGGTCAGGGCCCGCCTCCAGCCAAACCCGGCCAGTCGTCCAAGGGTACACCTCCACCAGCAAAAAACTAAGGTCTCTCTCACTCCCGGGGCCAGTCAAAGGCGTGTTGGAAAAGAGGGTAGTCCAGCCGGCGAACCCCAGTCTGCTAACTGGGTCCTTCCGGGCGTGTCATCAGGCATGGCCATTAAGAACATGGGCGAGGACTGTGGTACGCAAAGGCATCACTTGGCAGTGGCTCCGGCGACCTCGCTTACGTCAGCCAACAAAGGCCAATCATGTTTCTTTAGAGGTGGAGTCACTAGTTCAGGAGATGATTACCAAGAGCCTGATGCCCATTTTAGAACAAGGGATCAGGATCTTGTGGTATCTGGACGACTGGCTGGTGGTGGCAGAGACAGAAAAGTTATGCAACACTCATGTCAACATTACGTTAAACCATGTCAAATCTCTAGGATTCAAGGTCAACTTGGTAAAGTCAAACCTTGTTCCCTCACGAGTAATTCAGTGGATAGGGCTGGTCTGGGACACAGCATCTCTCACTCTGAGTCAGAGTGTGGACAATCGAAACAGATTTCGCAAGAAACTGTTTATGTTTCTCCACAGTCTGACTACGACACGGAGACTCTGGGAATCTCTAGTCGGTTCTCTCAACTGGATTCAACTAACTGTGAAGTTGGGCCGGTTGAAAGTCAAACGTTTAATCTTGGAGGGCAACATATATTTCCCACTCTTACCGGCGGGAAAATTATGGCCTATCCCACCATTAATACACAGCTTACTAGCGGTCTGGGCGAAGAGGGAAATGTTGCACTCAGTCATGTCATGGACCTCTCCTCCGCCGACGATATGGGTGGACACGGATGCGTCAGGGACCATAGGTTGGGGCTTTCAGTCAAACCTCGGGCATCAGGGTCAAGGGCTTTGGTCCCCTTCAGAAACCTCTCACATAAATGTAAAAGAGTTACTAGTCCCCTTGTATTTCCTTCAGGTTCACGGCTCTACTTTACGGGAAAAGTCGGTGGCCTTCAGGATGGACAATCTCAATGCAGTTCACTGCATTCAGAAACAAGGGTCAACGAGGTCTCGGAAGTTGCTAGACGTGTCAGAAAAGATTTTTGTGCTAGCCAACAAGCTGCACATTCATCTTCATGCATTATATCTCCCAGGCGTAGCAAACGTCTGGGCAGACGTGCTGTCTCGGAGACAGAGCACAACAGTAGAGTGGGCACTCAAGCAAAACATTTTCGATCAAATGATTGCAGAGCCTTACCGTCCACAAGTGGATCTGGTTGCGTCAGAGGAGAATCACAAACTCCCTCGGTACCTCACACACCGGACATTAACACCGGCGGGGGGGCCCGACGCATTGGTGACGGATTGGAAAGGTGGAGTTCCATTTATCTGTTTCCGCCACCAGACGCTTCTCTAATGTGCCACGTAGTCAACAAACTACAGGATTATCGAGGCGTAGTCTCGTTAATGGCGCCCCTGTGGCCGGCGAAGTTGTGGTACCAGCAATTTAGAATGTGGTGCCCGAACCCGGTGTCGCTCCCGGTCGGGTATTTCCACTTAGACACGATTGGCAACCTAAAGACCTCGCTGACTTTTGCATTGTGGACATTCAGGAGGTCAAGTGGCTAACGCCGTATGGTAGAAACGTGACAGATAAATTTATGAATCAGTACACAATCTACCAAGAGGCAATATCAATCTCATTGGCAGTCCTTTACTTCTTGGATAGTTAGAACAGAACAGACAGTACCTTCGGTGGCATTAGTTTTTAATTATTTAAACTATTTGTTTGAACAGAAACGTCTATCTGTAGTGACTCTAAAAAATCACTTAACAGCTATCAGGGTGCCATTCTTTGACCTTACAGGTCTAACCATACCACAAGCGGAAGAAACAGGTTTCATGAGAGCATGCTTCAAACTCCGCCCACCTCCCCGTCAGCTCATGCCTACCTGGTCTCTTGACAAAGCGTTATCTTTGCTTCATTCCCGTCTGTATCAGAATACGGCAGATTTTAAATTGCTATTAAAAAAGGCTGTGTTCCTTATGGCTTTGGCAACTGGTAACAGGGTGTCTGAGCTGGCGGCGATGAGCAACACCCCTAATTGCATAAGGTTTGGTAGACTAAATGATTGCATTCATATTGCTCCTTCCCCAGGGTTCATCGCCAAGAATGAACACAGTGAACATGTTTCTCAGAGTTCACGGTGCCGGCGTTGAAACGGGGTAAAGTGCACCATAATTTGTGTCCTGTACAAGCTTTAACCAAATATATGAGAGTGGCGCCTCTTAACCAACAAGGTGCGTTATGGGTATCGAGTAAAGGTAAAAGATTAATGAAACGTAAAATGGCTTCTCTGCTAGTAGAAGTCATTAAAGAGAGTAATCCCGGCGTAGTGGGTCGGGCCCACGATTTAGGCAAATGGGCAGTATCTTTACGTTTTCTAAAAAAAAAATCTGTTGAAGACATAGCTACTACTCAACTATGGGCTTCAAATCATACGTTTTTTACTCGATACCTGTCGGTAGCACTAGACAAACCATCAATGCCATGTGTAGCTTTACGGCAAAGGGTCTAGATGGGTCTCTTAGTCACTAATTGTTTAGGTTAAGAAAGAGGGGGGGGGGGGTGCAGTCAGTGAAACATAAGACACCCTAGACCCCGCCGGAGGATATGTACAGAGTATACGAGCTGTGATACAAGGTATAAAGGTTGTGATTAAAATTTCTCGGTAGTAAGAACTACGGGAAATGTTGTTGAGGTACAATGCATAAAGTATAACAATTGTTTCTTTAAGTGGGATACACTGTGGAAGCAATTTCATTTTTAGAGTTCTCGGTAGTTGCAACTACGAGTATCATTTTAGTAAGTACTTCTGCAATAAGTACAAGAATTTATTCTATTTTTTGTGTCTAATTTTAAGGAATATACACATTAGAATAATGGGGTTTATATGTGCACATGTAAACATAAAGTTTTATTTTTCACCACTTAATTTAAGTGGGGTGCCTTTAACTTTTAGATCTGTGAACAGATTCTCATTGTTACCATTTTTCCTCAAGCAGGCTTCTTTAACCCGGGAGCTGCGGGGAGACTCTTAAGAGTTCCCCCGGCGCACTGCGGGGAGACTCTTAAGAGTCAGAGAAAATAAAAATCAACTTTTGACATCGAAAAAAAAATATTTTTTTATATTTTTTTTTTTTTATTTTTTATTTTTTTTTTGGCCCCTGGTCCATGCAAAATCTCAGTCCTCTACCTCCCCTCCTTCCCCACTTTCCTCCTCTCCTTCAGTTATCACCTATTTTCCCTGTTATTCCCTTATTCTGAGGTATATTTTCGTGCTAACATTAGAAATCCGATTGGAGGGTGGTGGTCATCACTGATAGCAAGCGAGTGCAAGAGAGAGAGAGAGAGTATCGATCGACTGTGTCTCAGTGGCCTTGGGGGAAATTGGCGGGAAAGCAGATTGCCTCACCCATACATTATACAACTCGCGGGCTATATCTCCGATTTTGACCATCCAAACGCTGTTTTCACTCGTTTTATTGTTGTTTCAGGTTAATACCTTTATAATCAACCCATAATAGGCGCATATGGATAAGTATTAATGCTATTAATGGCACAATGAATATTTTAGTGGCGGAAACACCTCAAATACGTCAGCACAGGGGGACGTTTCCAATTACCCCCATGCGCACTTCAGAGGTTAAGCACGCCCCTGCTTGTACCCCTTTTTTATATGTTGTATAAAGTTTATACATAAATATATAATTTTTTACAAAGTAAGAATACTATGTGGTTGTTTGATTATATGCAATGGTTATGATATGATTACGAATGTCCCCCTCCAGTCTTGGATATCAGGCATAATCGTCAATGATGGAGGGGCCACTAATAAATTATAGGTTTGACTCATGCAAGGAGATAAAGAAAACCTAATATTTAGTAGTGGCCCTGTAATCATTGACGACTGGGGCCCTCCCGACCATCCCCTTCCCATTCGTTGATGTATTAAGGATTTTGGTATACTTGATATGTCAGTGAAGGTGGAATATTGCGCTAGTCAGCGTCTGGTCCAAGAATCCACAGAAGTACATCCACGGAATATGGAAAGCTTATGAATAGTTATTCTTATTTTATTTTTATTTTTTATTTGTTACGAAGTTTTTTCGTAGTGAGAACCCAATCATAAAGACGAACCATGAGTGATTTAGCATGTGCTTATGATGAAGGTTCCTCTGAGCTCTGCGGCGGTAGTTTCAAACTGCGCTGATGGGCGTTTGAAGAGGTAGCCTTATGTAATAGGCATAATCGTCAATGATTACGGGGCCACTACTAAATATTAGGTTTTCTTTATCTCCTTGCAGGAGTCAAACCTATAATATTAAGCCGAGGCGATGATTGACATCGTAGCCCGACTCACCACTTTTATGGATCACGCTACCAAGATAAGCAAATTTATCCAAGATCTCTAAGTCTTCACCACATGCATGGACAGATTTTGTATTTATTTTATTTTTGTCTATGTGTATGGAGGAGACAAAAGGCAGGTTGCCTGTAACAAGTGTCTCCCCCAAAGTTAAAAGAGTGACAGAGCCAAATTCAAGGGACGTTGGAGTCAAAATGCCTGGACACACAAAGTTTAAAGCACTCTAAGTCATAGGATGAAGGAAAGATTAATTGAGGGAGAGAGTTCCAGAGTTCACTTGTTGAGTAGAAGAAATACTGACTGACGGACCAATGTTATCTATTTTCATTTACTGATACATAGAGCAGTATGTAATAGGAAAGATACCCACTTGTTTTCTATGGGGCTACAGTAGATATTATTGGGAAAAGTTATTAGAGGACCTGATTCCTCAACAAATAACAGATGAACAAAGGGAGTGGTGTGACTCCACAGGGGTTTTATGTTAACTCAGTAGCTGTGTCATTCCTTCTGGGCGAATGCGATGTTCCTTCCGGTATTTTACACTTTAAAAAAAATAAATAAATGCACCAGTGCCAGGGAAATGGATGCAATATATGGTTTGGCGGCATGTCTCCTTACCACCATCTCCTCTCTTCCCCTTACATATGTGTCTCACCCCCTCTCTCCTTCTCCGCCCCCGCCTTTCTCCCTCAATTTCCCCCATCCTCCTTTGTTCTACTTTTTCCCTCCCCCTTCTAATATGTTCAGTCTCCTCTACCTCTCCAGTACCTACCCCCTCCCTCATACATATGCGAGACAACAGCTAGAGCAGTCAGTGTTGCGAGAGCCTCCAGAGAGAGAGGGTCTATGCCGCTCCGCTGCCCACGCACTTGATACGCTTCTGTCACATTTTTTTTTTTTCACTGGATATTTGCTCTTTACACCTGTTTTACAGTTCTTCAATGTTCACATGTTCATTATTCAAGTAAAATATGTGCATATGGTGCAGTAATATTGCTTTATATGGTATATATAACAAAAAAAAATCCGAATTGAAGCCAAGTCTGTTGCACTGGTGGCACTGGAATTTACCGGCCTCATGCAGTCTCCAGGTTAACATAGGTATTCTTTTGCCCTGACCTGACGTCACTATTTAACCCCCCCAAAACACGAAATTTCTTATTAGGAACCCACCCTCCTAGTATTACATACATACATACATAACATTTTAAGACTGAGTGCTCCACACATACGTGCAGTTTTAGTCTCTTGTCCTGATGGCGGCGTTCCAGGCAACCCTGTTAAGGGCTACTTCACTTGTCAAGTTTTTGGATTTGAGATCGGCACATATAGTCCGATCCCAGGTCTTCCTTGGTCCACTCCTTGGTGCAGCTCCCTCCACAATCACAGACCCACATCTTTTCACCCAAATTTGTTCATCCATTCTCTCCACATGTCCATACCATCCCTTTCTACTTGTACGCATCTCTCGCTAATGCTCTTTATACCTAAACGTCTCCTCAGCTCATCATTTGTTATTCTATCCTGCAGCCTGGCCCCACACATCCATCTCACAATTCTCATCTCATTACGTTCCATTCTGTTGACATCCTCTACTTTAACGGCCCATGTTTCTGAGGCATACATCATTGCACTTCTAACACATGAGGCATATACCTTTCCCTTCAGGGGGAGAGGCATTCTTTTCATGGTCAGAATTGGCAGCAGTTCTCTGAACTTCCCCCAGCCACATCTAATTCTAGCGACAGTGGCAGCCTCGGCCCCACCACCTGCAGAGATGGTATCTCCTAGGTAACAAAACTTGTCCACCAGCTCCAATAACTCATTTCCAAAATTCACAGCCACAGGATCATCATTTAACTGACACAAGCTCGCCTTTGCACACTACGCACTCAAATTTCTCTATTTCTGACTTATCCTTCGGCAGGGGTCCTTTTATTCTACTACAACGCTTACTCCCATGGTGCACCCAACATCGACAGATGCTACATTGAATCGAGTTAGCGCCCACACCCTTTCCACACACTGCACATGAGCATGCACCGCTCTTTTCCACATTGCCTCGTCTCAATCTACAATACATAACCTTGGTTTTGTTAATATTGACTTTTAAACCCTTGCTCGCCATGCCCTTTCTCCATCTTCTGAACTTGGCCTCAGCATCTTGCACATTGTCAGCTATTAGGACTAAATTGTCTGCATAAAACAGTTCTCACGGGAGTCCGGATCTAAAAACTCTAGACAGTGCCTCCAGGACCATAATAAATACGAGGGGGCTTAACACTGAACCCTGACAAACTCCAACACGGACTGTAAACTCCTCACTCAGTACACCTTTCACCCTCACCGCAGTTCGCGAATCCTCATACATCTTCACCAGCCACTCTTCCACACCAAGTTTCCTCATAGCCCACTGCACAACATCTCTTGGCACCTTGTCAAAGGCCTTCTCTAGGTCTACAAACACAAAGTAAAGATCCCTGCCTTTTAGTAAGTATCTTTCCTGTATCTGCCTGACTATGAAGATAGCATCGGTTGTACCACGTCCTGGCATAAAACCAAAATGCCTATCATCAATGGAGATGCTTTGCCTGATCAAACCCTCAAAGACTCTCTCACAGACCTTCATGATTTAGTTAAGCATTTTCAGGCCCCTATAATTACCTCTATCTAGCGCATCCCCTTTTCCTTTGTATATATTTACTATTACACTTTTGTGCCAATCCTCTGGGATTTTCTCATCTTTAATAATGGTGTTTATCAACTCAGTGACTAAGCTGACACCAGTCTTCCTTGAGGCTTTTATCATCTCAGCGACAATGTCAGAGCACCCTGGAGCTTTACCATCCTTCATGTAAGTGATTGCGTCGCTCACTACAGCTGGTGCTATCAAAGGAGGGGGTCCAGATATTGGTTTTTCGATACTAAACTGTTCCTTATCCCATTCAAACTCTACATTTAGCAATCGTTCATAGTGTGCCTTCCATGCTTCTCCGATTTCATTTTCTGCATACATAATCTTCCCATTATCGTTTCTAACACACTATTCACCTATTGTACATAGGGGTACAGTATGTTGTACATTGACAATGATGGTTTTGGGGATATCTGATAAAGTGAGCTTTGCTCTTTAAAAGAGAGAGGGAGAGAGATGTCACTGATTATTGCTGACCCCAGCATCCTTCAACAGGTGAATGGTGGGTGACACCTAGGTACCTGGAGACCAAGATGTTGTGGCCCTTGGACCGTAGCAACGTATATGTGGTGTGGCGGTATGTGGGGGCATCTGTGGGCGTGGGTGTGGTGTTGCCGCTGTTGTCACGCTTTGCACCACCACGTCCTGCTCTGCTGGGGCTGATTGGGGGCCTGTCTGGTATATTGGCTATGGCAACTTTGGGCTCCCTCCCACCGTCCTCCAAAGTCGTTCCGCTAGGTTAGTCCCTTTATGAATAAAGAAAACTTAGACAACACCCTGTCTCATTAGTCCATTAAGGAAATAGTGGACCAGGCTTGGGTTGCCATATATATAATCATTAAGGGTATTGGTTGAGGAGTGTGGGAAATATGTGAGTAGACGTTACCCAACCGGTTATGTGACCGATCCACCTCTTCTACACTGCACACCAACACCAACATTGAACCTGTTGAGCCAGGGTTAACTCTTTTAGTCCCATGGACAATAGGTTTAGGCCTATGCTTGCAACCGCTGGACGATTTTATTCATCTTAGGTAGGAAAGAAATCCAATTGGGTGACCCGGGAAGAGGAATTTATGAGAAGTCGTGAGGGGCCTGAGGGAGGCAATCCCTCAGGATAAGGGTGTGGGAAAGGGGCCCGACATTGTTTCACCACCGATGACTTTGGTGAAGCAACGTCCTCGTCGTTATTTCAATTACCACTTATTGATTATTAACCCTTTCACGCATATGACGCGATTTTGAGCCTATTGGGGATACTTTAAAGCCTTTGTTACCATCAGGGGTATTTAGAAACCTTTAGTTTAGTTACTTCAACCTCTGCAGTTTTCTTTGAGTTAGCTGTAGGCAGAAAACTAATTTTGGAGAGGTAATTATAAGAGTGAGAGAACTCTATTTCTTATTGCTAATCTGGCAACCTCTGCGTCATAAATTCGTGAAAGGGTTAATTGTGAGATTTCAAGTAAATTAACATTTGTAAGTATAGGTAACTTCTGAAGTGTTGAAAGAGGGCCGAATTTACCAATCCGAAGTTTCCGTGAGTCAAAGTTACTGAAACCCTTCACAACGCTGAAAGATACTTCATAGTTTAGTAGCATCTGTGAAGGAGATAGCCTGGCTCTCTATGCCACGGAATGTATCTCCAATAAAACACAGAAATACTTACATGACAATGCTACAGAAACGATTCCAACCGACTAATCATAACACTACTGTATATTCTTAATGATGGTATACAGAAACTTCGGCCTATGGTAACTTCGAAGTAAATACATCTCTGTAGAAGATGAAGCAAAAACTTCATAATAAATTTGGTGTTACATAATGTCAAGTACTGTAGTTCAAACATGGAGTCTTAAATTATCATGTGTATCATCGAGTGTCTACGAATAACACAGTAATCGTATAATACTTGCGCTATTGAAGTGAACTCAAGTGATGTGTTTCTCTCCTCAGTGCCAATGTTAGGGTGCCTGAGTTACCTGCAGCAGGTGTCCTCCATGGCTATCACTGCACATCTTTTACCACTCCGCCACCTAGGTCAGTTGTTGCTCTTAGGCTCGTATTCCTAGACATTGACGATAGTTATCACTAGTTTTGCCACATTTCTCGCCAGTTAGTATGATACGCTCGTTGTTATAATTACAATGACAAATACTGGAACATTATTAAAGTACACTCATTACAATTACAACAAGTAGCGTATCATATTGACTGGCTAGATATACGGCAAAGCTATAGCAATTTCCACCAATGATGATGAGGTGTGTCTAGGAATACGAGCTTTATTATCATATACAGTATGTAGTGATAGTAAATATTATGAACGCTATATTTATCTTCATTATCAAACTTTATGAGGGGTTTAATATTGATTATGAAAAGATGGCAATAGTAGGCCTATGACACAGAGACGTAATCTACTGTATAGTTTCATATTTTTCCATTAAGTATCAAGAAATCAGTTGATGAAGAATGCAATCTACTATTCGGTGAAATGAAACATTAGATAGACTTACAGAAGTGCAATTATATGTATGTTGACAAATTTTCTTACAAGAAAAACGAACTTCACCTTGAAGCTATTCATCTATAGTGATTGAATATGGATTCAACCAATAATGGCATTTTTCTATTAATATGAACTTACTTACAATTTTCGTCTAGTGTATCACCGATATCTTCTTGTGAAGACATTGCTATTGCATGTAATGAAATCTTTCATTGCTCACCACTAACTTTCCAGTTCAATAGGGAGATTCCTCCCTCATATTACCCTCAGTGCCCCCTCCCGTCCTTTGTCTCGGGCTCTTCCTCATCCCCTCCAGGCTCCTTCTGGCCATTTCCCTGGTCAATCCCCAAATACCTTGTTTCTACAATATGTAGTCATCATCCTCTCCTATCACCATGTTTCTGTTTTGTGTGCCACTCTGATCCCTACCCCAATCTTCTGACACCCTTATGCTTCCATGGCCCCTACCGAAACTCAGCCCATCTCCAGAATGCTAGTAGCCCCAGGTCGGGCTCCTTTCCCGCACCCATACCCTGAGGGATTACCTACCTCGGGCCCCTCACGACTTCTCATAAATTCCTCTTCCCGGGTCACCCAATTGGGGTTCCTTCCTGCCTAAGATGAAAAAAAAATCATCCAGCAGTTGCTAGCATAACCCCATTTTCCATGCGACTAAAAGAGTTAACCCTGGCTCAACAGGTTCAGTGTTGGTGTTGATGTGCAGTGTAGGAGCGGTGGGTCACATAACCGGGTGGGTAACGTCTGCTCACATATTTCCCACACTCCTCAACCAATATATGCCTGGGGTCACCTTCATCATACTCTGCCTCATCCTCCTCGTACCCACCGTCATCTTTGGGTATGTAGCCTAATCGCTAACTTTTTGTTTGTATTGTCTTTATGAAATAACAGAAAAAACATATTCACCACCACAGCCAACATACCGAGATCCCCACCTCTACCTCCACCATCATCACCACCACCACAGCCAACATACCAAGACCTATAGCTGCTCACCACCACCACCACCACCACCGGCCTCTACCAATAACAGAGAAACAGTTACCCAAGCATTCACCACCACAAGTCGTTTTCTCTCTCTACCACACCTCTCCCGCATCAGAGAAAACGTTGACTCAAAGATAACAATCATATACCTGTGCAGGGCAGAAGATAACATGTGATCAGTTCTCGCCGATATTACACTTCTCCTGCAACACCCTAAACCTACAAACTGCAACCACTGTCCACTCCATCTACCTCCAGCCTGTAAAACACATAACAGCCCCAGACCAAATCAGAAGACAATATCATATTATATCACCTCACCCCAGAGTTAAAAAGGACACAACCGCCCCCAGACAACACGAGTTACTACCATCGAGATGACACGCCCTCTAACACCAGGACAAAACTTATCCATCAACATAACCAATTCCAAAGTCCAACAGAAGAAGAAAAGCGAAGAAGAGAAATTAATCAAGAAATGGCACTATAAGTAAATAAGTATATCACCCCTCTCCAAGCCACAAGGAACTAACCACCCTACAACATCCTACCCCTAGGTGCCTTTCTGATGCTCAACCGCATGACCCCCGAGGCCCTGAGAAACGGTATGACTATGACGGAAGATTTTAGGATCGACATCTCAATCTGGAGCTGTTCTTGACACCCCGGGTAAAAGGACAGATTCGAAAGTTGAGGACACAGTTGAAGAGTTGGTTCAGTTGATCGCAAGGCGTAGACACAATTACGAGACTGTAGTCACCCATTATACTAATTCTTTTTAGTGGGTATCAACAAGCTGGTTTATTAGAGCCTTCTGGGTGAAGTAATCTAATATTCTCGGCCTACCTCAACCCCGGCGCTATTGTGGATACAAGAAGACAGTCAGGTACTAACTTGCTTTATCCAGGATAGACCAAACCACAAGAAATTCATCAAAGTACTTATAAAGACCAGAGTAGACAGGAGTTCACTCCTGCGTTCGCTCGATGCTATTTTGTCACGGCTTGGGCTAGGCAATTTAGTTATTTAAGGTCCCAAACCAAAGTGCTCGAGTTACACTGTGGGAACCCAGTGGCGTCAGGACAACCCCACGGCCAGCGGATCTACCCCAGATTGGATTACTAATTCTACACCCATTGGATTAATTATTCTACACATCGAAAGTGAAGTTATTATACCGTAAAAGTTATAGAAGATCTAACTGTGAAAAGAAATTATACTTGGCGTGTCATCAGAGAGAAAATATATAAAGATCGAAAGTGAAAGTAATTAAAATATATCTACTGCGTATATGATAAAAGGTATTCTGGGAACATCGGATACTACGCACGTATACAAAAGCGAGAGAAAGGAAGCTCTAGTGAAACTCAAAGAAATTAGGGAAGTACTGATAATAATTCTGCTAAAATTAATAACAAATAAATTCAAGTTAACTTATGCGTAAGCACCACAGTGATTTAACCTCAGGAAAATAATTACGTTTAGCTCCCAAATTCCAGAACCACTCTACGCAGGTAAATACCAATAGTTCACATATCTAATTACTATATAACCTTTCTAAGCACAAGCGTAAATCCTCGATTGATAGGAGTGCTACTCTTATCTCTGAAAAAAATACAGGACAAGTGTAATCTTTCAGTTAGAAAGCGGTCCCTAATACTTACTTAGATATTACATAGAATAATCCAGTCTTGCGAGTCAGACGTAGTGGAGCCTCGTTCGTTCACTTTAATTGTTTTGTTCTTGACCATTATTGTTCTAGCTTTTACGTATGCGATATTCTTGTGCAAATAAACGGAATATGAATACACGTCTTGTGATAATTATCCTCTATTGTCTTTCTGTGTCTGTGGTAAAACAACATAACTTCTCCAGTTAGGAAGAGCCCACTTGATCAAAACCAATTAAACCCCAGTAAAAACCTGGCATAACACTTTATATGCGAAGCCTTTTGTGGTATGCTGGCATTATGAGAATGAAGGTTGGACCTCACCCTATCTTCCTTTGGGGATTCTGGTTACTCTTTTGAGAGTAATGGATATATTGCTAATCAATCAAATAATCAATTGCAGCATATGTCATGATGCTAGCTGCACTCACTTTCCTGTTACACTCTCAGGAGTGTCTCTGGGTGAGGCTCTTGGCTCAAACTCCTTTCTAATCTCAGCGCTTGACAATGTTTGACTGATGATATTGAGTTGTTTTACACTTGAGGTTGTGCCCCATCAAAACCACTGTATAAGCAGGGTCAACTTCAGACAGACGAAACATGTGTTAATATAGCCAATGAATGAATAAAAAGACATTCTATTGTTAAGACCTTCTTATTACCAATCTCTCGCTATGCACGCACGCTACTTATTGAGGAAATTATAGGTTTGACTCCTGTAAGGAGATAAAGAAAACCTAATATTTAGTAGTGGCCCCGTAATCATTGACGAACATGCCTATTACATAAGGCATCCTCTTCAAACACTAATCCGCCGTAGTTTTGAATCTACCGCGCAGAGCATTTAAAAACTGAGGAGCCTTCATCATGAGCGCACGCGACCTCACTCATGGCTTCAGTCATTATGAATTGGGTTCTCACTACGAAAAAACTTCGTAAAAAATAAAAACAAAAAGAAAATAAGAATAACTATCCAATAAGCTTTCCATCATATCGTGGATGTACTTGTGTGGATTTCTGACCAGACGCTGATTCAGGCGTCATTCTTCCTTCACTGACATATCAAGTAAACCAAAATCCTTAATACATCAACGAATGGGAAGGGGACGGTCGGGAGGGCCCCAGTCGTCAATGATTACGGGGCCACTACTAAATATTAGGTTTTCTTTATCTCCTTACAGGAGTCAAACCTATAATTTATTAGTGGCCCCTCCATCATTGACGAACATGCCTGATTTCTAAGACTGGAGGGGGACATTCGTAATCATATCATAACTCTAGAAAAGCAGATAATAAAAACAACCACATAGTATTCTTACTTTGAAAATATATTTAACAACGGCGTAGCCGAAAAAATACAAGAAAGAGGGGGTTCAGGCAGGTGCGTGCTTCAAAGAAGCCTGCCTGACAAAAAATGGGTAACCCTGAAGATTCTGAACACAGATCTGTAGTTACAAAGGCACCCCACTCAACGAGTGGTGACAAAAAAATAACAAGTTATAAGTTTATATGTGCACATAATAAACCCCAACAAAAACTTGGAGATAAATTGCAAAGGAACTCCATTATTCTAAAAATAAATTGCTTTCGCAGCTAAACTACTTTAACAACACCGTTGTTTTGTACTTAACATTGTACTAGCACAATTTCTCACTGAGAAATTTTCATATCACATTTTAACCTTAAATTGTATCACAGCTCTCATACTCCGGCGGGGTCTAGGGTGTCCTATGTCAACTGACTGCACCCCCCCCCCCCCCCCCTTTCCCGTGAAAGTAAACAAAAGTGACAGCAGGGCCACCTAGACCCTCTGCCTTAAAGCTATACATGGTAAGGAAGGTTTGTCTAGAGCAACTGACAAGTATCTAGACAGAAACGTGTGATTAGACGCCCACAACTGCGTGGACGCTATGTCTTCAACTGGAAAAAAAAAAAAAAAAATCAGGAAACGTAAAGAGGCTGCCCATTTGCGTAAATCGTGGGCCCGACCCACAACGCCGGGATTACTTTCTTTAATGACTTCTACCAGAAGAGAGGCTAATCGCCGTTTAAGTAAGCGTTTACCCGTACTTGCTACCCATAAAGCACCTTGGGGGTTTTGAGGAGCTACTCTCAAATATTTGGTTAGAGCTTGCACTGGACATAAATTATGATGCACCTTTCCCCTTTTTAACGCCGGCACCGTGAACTCAGAAAACACGTGTGCACTATGCTCATTCTTGGCTACAAAACCTGGGGAGGGTGCAATGGAAATACATTCATTAAGTCTACCAAACCTAAGACAATTAGGTGTGTTGCTCATCGCCGCCAGCTCAGACACTCTGTTTCCGGTGGCCAAAGCCAAAAGGAAAACCGCCTTTTTTAAGAGTAATGCAAAGTCTGCAGTATTTTGGTACAGACGAGAGTGAAGCAAAGACAAGGCTTTGTCCAGAGACCAAGTAGGCATGAGCTGACGGGGAGGTGGACGGAGTTTAAAACATGCTCTCATAAAACCTGTTTCCTCCGCTACCGGTATGGAAAGACCCGTAAGGTCTAAAAAGGGCACTCTAATCGCAGTTAAGTGATTTTTTAATGTTACCACAGATAAACGTTTCTGCTCAAACAGATAATTTAAATAATTAAAAACTAATGCCACTGAGGGTACAGTTTGTTCTGTCCTAACGATCCAAGAAGTAAAGGCTTGCCAATGTGATTGATACTGTCGTCTTGTAGACTGAGTATATTGATTAAGTAATTTATTGTCACATCTCTACCGTATGGTGCTAGCCACTTGGCCTCCTGAATGTCCATAATGCAAAAGTCAGCGAGGTCGCTAGGTTTCCAATCGTGTCTAAGTGGAAATACCCGACCGGGAGCGATACCGGGTCCGGGCACCACATTTTCAATTGCTGGTACCACAACTGCGCCGGCCACAGTGGCGCGATTAGCGAGACTAAGCCTCGATAATCTCGTAGTTTGTTCACTACGTGGCACATTAGTGACGCATCTGGCGGTGGAAACAGATAGATGGAGCTCCATCTGTTCCAGTCTGTCACTAGGGCGTCTGGCCCCCCTGCCGGCGTTTTCGCCCGGCGGGTGAGGTATAGAGGGAGTTTGTGAGTCTCCTCGGACGCAAAAAGATCCACTTGTGGATGGGAGAGCTCTGCAATCATTAGGTTGAAAATGGGTTGCTTGAGCTCCCATTCTACTGTCGTGCTCTGTCTCCGGGACAGAGCGTCTGCCCAGACGTTTGCTACGCCTGGGAGATAAGATGCGTGAAGATAAATATCTAGACTGTTGGCTAGAGCAAAAATCTCTTCCGACACGTTTAGCAACTTCCTTGACCTCGTTGACCCTTGTTTCTGAATACAGTGGACTGCATTCAGATTGTCCATTCTGAAGGCCACCGACTTGCCCCGTAACGCCGGGCCGTGAGCCTGAAGGAAATACAAGGGGACTAGTAATTCTTTGACATTGATGTGCGAGATTTCTAAGTGGGACCAAAGCCCCTGACCCTGGTGCCCCTGATTTGACTGAAATCCCCAACCTATTGTGCCTGACGCATCCGTGTCTACCCATACCGTTGGTGGAGGAGAGGTCCATGACATTATTGAGTGCAATGTTTCCCTCTTCGCCCAGACCGCTAGTAAGGTGTGGATTAATTTCGGGATGGGCCATAATTTTCCCGCCGGTAAGAGCGGGAAATATTTGTTGCCTTCCAATATTAATCGTTTTACTTTCAACCGGCCCAACTTGACAGTTAGTTGAATCCAGTTGAGAGAGCCGACCAGAGACTCCCAGACCCTTCGCGTCGTAGTCAGACTGTGAAGAAACCTGAACAGTTTCCTGCGAAACCTGTTGCGATTGTCCACACTCTGACTCAGAGTGAGAGCGGCGGTGTCCCAGACCAGCCCTATCCACTGAATTACTCGTGAGGGCACAAGGTTTGACTTTACCAGATTTACCTTGAACCCTAGAGTTTTGACATGATTTAAAATGATATTGACATGTTTTATGCATAATTGTTGTGTCTCTGCCACCACCAGCCAGTCGTCCAGATACCACAACACTCTGATCCCCTGTTTTAACAATGGCATCAGGGCTTGCCGGACTAGTTTTGTGAATAATCGAGGTGCCAGGTTCAAGCCGAACGGCATCCTCTGAAAAACAAAATTTTGGTGCCTGATCCGTAAGGCCAAAAACCTTTGAAATCTTTTGTTGACCGATACGTGCCAATAGGCGTCTGTCAGGTCTAGTGAACACATCCAACCTCCCGGCGGAAGTGTTAGCCTGATTTGGTGTACTGTTAACATTCTGAAAGATTCGTTGTGAATGTGAAGATTCAGATAAGACAGGTCTACGACCGGCCTCATCTGAACACTGTCCCTTTTGGGAACCAAAAATAGTTTGGACGTGAATACAGGGTAATTTGGGGGGACCGGGATGATGACATTCTTGGCAATCATTTCCTGGGCTAGTGACTCCACCTCTAAAGAAACAAAATTCGCCGTGTCGGCTGACGTAAACGAGGTCGCCGGAGCCACTGCCAAGTGATGCCTTTGCGTGCCACCATCCGTGCCCAAGTGTTTAACGGCCATGCTTGGTGACACGTTCGGAACGACCCAGTTAGCAGACAAGGGTTCGCCGGCTGTACTACACTCGGTTCCTCCGGCCTTAAGGTAGGCGCCGGGAGTGAGAGAGACTTTAGTTTTTTGATGGTGGGGTAGGTGCTAGACGCTTCGCCGGCTGGCTGGTGTTGGCCGAAGACTGGCCCTGACCTGGTTTATGTTGGCCGCGTCCTCTCTGACCTGAAAACCTACTCTGTCTATGCCTGAACTGACCCTGGGGGGAGTGGGAGGACTTAGGCGGAAGAAAAGGTTTAGATCCCCCTGGCTGAGCTTTAGTAGTAGGCCTGGGTTTGGGGAAGTTAAATGCAGGTTTCTTAGAAGGGGTGGGACTGTGCTTAATGGCCTGTGCCATATTGAACACTGTTCGCCACACTTCAGGGGTCATTAAAGAGGGAGTAAGCACTGGTGACATAACCACCTGATTAGCAATGCGATCAGGTAGCTTGCGAACTAACGACATCCTAAGATCTTGTCGTGCTCGTACCGCCTCAAGCAAGGCGGTACGTATGTCACCCAAGGATTGGATTGACGACTGAAGAATCAGTCGCCGGGATAACTCAACCGATCTTCGAGCATCCGCATCTGCGATTGCCTGAGTGGATCGTAGTAAAGACTTAGCCACCTGCTGAGATACTATGTACTGTGAGAACAGGCGAAAAGCTTTTCCCCGTAGCCTAAATTCTCTGTCTAGGTGAGTAGGGGTAGGGGTAGTGAACGGGTCCTTCAGTTCACAAAGATTAATCTTAGGGGCAGCTAGAAATGAAAACAAAGCTGACGGGACTCCGCCGGCAGAACCCACCGGCATGGAGAACCAAGAATGAGTGTCCTGAGGTATCTGGTGGGAAGATTTAGAAGTGAAAGTGGTTGCAAAGTTTTGAGCCTCTACCTCCCAATCTACCCAAGGTCCTGGTCCCAACTGTCCCACCTTCAAAACTGGATTAGCTGCCCGTCTGTGACGGTCTGTAAATCTAGTTCAGGAGTGAGAGCTGACAGAGTCTTAATATCATTAAACCCGTCCAGCTTAGACCAGTCTGAAAATAGTTTTGAAGCTGAGGCAGGGGGCAAAGCAGGCTTAGAAGCATACACAAAATAATCTTGATGATAATAACTAGGTATAGCCTTGATGTTTACGTCCAGAACATTACCTAAAGTATCCATGGCCCTTAGTTTCTTTGACTTATTGCCCTGGATGACCCACTCACGCGGTACCGGGAGTTCCCCTGACAAAGTAGGTTGGGCAAGCTCTGGTTTAGAGGAGTTCAAAAGAACCCATGACTCGTCTGGCCCATAAAGTAAGGGCATAGCTACCTTTCTAAGAGGCGCTTTGTCTAGAGGGGGTGGATTGACATCCGTTATGACCCTGACATTTGAAGTTGTCAAGGCCGCCGTAGCAGGCTTATTGATCCCTGAGGTTAACAAAGTGGGAGGGTTAGGGATCTTAGATAAATCAATCGAAGTCATCAGAGGCCGTACCGTAGAACTTGTCTTGGGAGCCCCCAAGTCCATTGTGGGGTTTTCCTGTTGTTGACCAAAAAATTTAGATAAAGCATGAGTAAGCAGCCCATTAATTTCTTGTGCCGTAACAAACTGGTTTGATGAAGAACTTACAGGTGAATCATTAGTATCCTGTGCGGCGTCCAAGCCTGAGCCTGACCTTTGTCCTTCCATCTCCGAAATTATAGAAACTTCATCTTTCTCATCCTGATCCTCCTGAGAAGACCCCGCCGAGGCAGGGGTACCTTGTTGCCAAGATAAGTCTGGGATAGAGGATGGGATCGCCGCGTCCCTGTGGACATCGGCTACTGTGTGACTCGTTTGAGTCGGACGTGGTTGATCAGACCCTGGTTGCGCAAACCGCCAAAACACCTAGGCCATGGCCTACGCTCTCTTGAGAGTCTGAAACATTCTCACTTAGTGAACCCCCTGAACTTTCCAATTCCAGGGTTAAAATATTAAGTGGCAAATCCTCTTTTGGGACAGGCACTGCACTGGACTCTTGGGCCTTAACACAAACTCTGTCTGGGGTAGAGGTACGATGAGATGCACTAGAAGTTGGTGAATGTCGAGAGGACTTCCGTTTATGAGAATCCTTTTTAGAGGATTTATGGCTACGGTGTGACCGCGCACTATTCTTGGATCTAGAGGAATCGTCGCCGTGACCACTGGTGGAACCTTCCGTCCTGCTCTTCTTACTCGCCGGTGAAGAGGCCCGACTAGATGACTGGTGTCTAAGAGGAGACCTAGACCGGGATCTCGCCCGAGACGAAGAGGCGGATACCGGGGGTGTAGGCTCTCTTGGGCGTTTAGGTGTAGCCGCAGAGGATACAGAACCCTGACCAGTCTCCGCCGGCTTAATACTCGTGACTCTAGAGGAACGTTTAGGGGGAGGGTGTTCGGAGAGCAATCTATCCCAGAGTGGGACGTTGTCACATTGAAGTGATTTATGTGCGGACAATGGTAGTGTAGGCTGACATCTGTTGCCTAACCTCTCTTAAGGCTACCGCCGCGGTCTTATCATTATCACAAAGGACCTTCAAAGCTAATTGGGAGCAAAAAGAACAATTACGCATAACCCAGAGACCCCTTGAACGGTCTAGACATTTAACACACCTTATGCAACGGGTATGCGCAAAATAGGGATACCAGCACAAGCAGTGGTAGTGCACAAAGCAAAAACTGGGGCCACGGTAGCCATGATAGAGACTGGTGGGAGGAAACTACCGCCGGGTCTGTATTGGTCCGCCGGAGCTCAGCTCTGGAAAAAAAGAAAATTTCCAGGAATTAATGCTCATAAGGTTAACCCAACATGTTCGCGCACAAGTGTTAATAACCCGCCGGGTAACGAGATGTAATGGCACAAACACAGCTCGCTACGCGGTGGGGTTCAGAAATCTAAACAAATCTTTTGTTAAAGAAAGTGAAGAATACCCTCTGATATAATATAACGGTCCAGCATGGCGCTTATAGTCTCTTGGTGGTGGCGACTGGCTCAAGATTCAATTTTGTAACAAGGCAACCCCCCAAAAGACGCCGGCCCTTGAAATATTTTAGTAGAATAGCACAGGGCAGGATGATACGAGATCTGATGTCTAACGAATTGTCACAAAAGATCGCCGTAAGTTAGAAGGCGGCGATACCTGCTTGTATCACTAAATTAACTGGTTAAATCGAAATCGAATTTTGTAAATTCCTTATTTTCCTCCACCTAGGAGCACCCGCCGGGTGAGAAGAATCGATATAATAACCTAAATTGAACCTTCAATTGCCGTAAAAGTAAAGGCGGCGATACACATAGTATCACTAAATGGATTAGTTAACTACATGAAAGACATAAGTCGTTCATCCCACCCTACCCAGGTGCACCCGCCGGGTGAAATGTCCAAACGTTAACCCCATAAGTTCCTGTCCCCACTTCTTTGTAAAAGATCGCCGGGGAGGAACGCCTAAAACAACAGCTAGGTTTTTCAAGTGGCTTTGTAAAACCAGGTAGAAAAACTACATAACGTATGTCCGCATGAACAATCGTATTACAGATGGGAACAGCCATCCCGCCAGGAATCAAAAGAGGCCTGAAACCAGGCATCCACAGAGACGCAGTCCTGGAGAGCCACAGACACCCCACGCCGGGGAAACAAGCCAGTGTTAACAATCACGTGTGGCCCAACACGGCTCGCGGCCGGGATTTTCATGGTGAAACCGAGAAAACCCCGCCGGAAGGCAACCCACCCTGAACAGACACAATCTGAACAACAAGAGACACGAGGAGAGCCACGCACGACTACCCCAAGGTCACACCATGATCCGTGGAATTAGCCAATACACAACTAAACCAGGAAACAATTATAGTCCGAGGAATTAGCCAATACACAACTAAAACCTGGATACACATGACACAGTAGGGCATATTTATCAATAATAAACAATAACACTAGTACATGTGGCAAAGCTACGCGCGGCTGGCTAGGCCTAGGTAGACGGCATAATAAAAGTTGAAATATACACAAACACTGGAATATCACAACAGGAACCACCGCCAACACACCACCGTAGCAAAAACTTCCGACCAAGGGAAGACTGACTCGGGACCCAGAAAAAAAACTTCACTAAGTGAAGAAAAATACGCTGGGAACGTCAGAAACAAAGCTTACCTCATCAGAAAGATAAAAGGCAGCATTAACTAACGCGTAGTGAAAGCCGCCTGCATCACAAACTAACTCAGCTGTGAAAAAGTTCACATGTCCACAACGGGACCACGAGGGTACATCCGAAATAGATGCCCCATACACTCGACCCAAAATACACTGCACTGCGGGCAACCAGCCCAGGACACTCCTGCTACGCCTATCCTAACCTTACTCGATACATCCTAGAGTAAACAAATGAGAAAAAACTCACTAGGGACGCCACGAATGCGGAACTAGCGGAGCGTGGGGAGGCACGTCCGGGCAGGCTGAACGCAGAGCAGAGAAGGAAGAATGACGCCTGAATCAGCGTCTGGTCAGAAATCCACACAAGTACATCCACGATATGATGGAAAGCTTATTGGATAGTTATTCTTATTTTCTTTTTGTTTTTATTTTTTACGAAGTTTTTTCGTAGTGAGAACCCAATTCATAATGAAATACAGGTTTGTGGCTTCGTAATATATACATTTTCCATTAATGGACTAGGGATTGGAAAACCAGGGAAATGTATGGTAATAAAATTAAATTTAAGCATTTAGACTACGTTCAGTATATAATTAACTTAAACTGACAGTATCTCATGCAGAATTTCGTAAAGTATATTAAAATGCCCCAGAACGAGAAGCCCACCACAGAAGCCATGAACGAACACCACACAGAAACACCAAAGGAAAGGTCCACAGAACGAAAGGACCAGCTGACCGAGCCAGCCATTTCAGACAGCCCAAGCCCGCAGGGCTAAACAGCTCCAGGACACACCCATTTACCTTTTCTAAAACTGACCATTTTCCACACCTCACGTACACTAACCCCCTCGTGTCCTACACTCCTAACTACAAAGATGATGAACAGGAATATACATTCATATTAAAAACACCCATGCCTGTCCCGACGTTGAGCCAATGCCAACACATCAGACAGCCATAATTATATCTATGTATGTTCTTGCATCCGAGAAGTAGATGTTATATATCTTAGAAGTTAAAACACCCACGCTGTCCCTAGACCTCGTATATCATTTTCCATGACGAGTATAGATATATGTAACCCGTGCCCAGTCGCCCCTTGCACTGTTCCTCTAGTAACTAAGTATTAATATTAACATTCCCTAACATCTTGTCTTGCCAGACTAAGCTTCTGAAGACCCATCGCCCCATAAATCTATGTATGCAATCCTTAGGTTAAGTATTTTTATCCGCCATTGTGTTCACCTTTTTCCATTTACTTTCCACAATTGTCATACGTCTTCCCCTTGCCTCCTTCGTATCCACAGCCCACACTACGCCAATTTATTTCGTGTCTTACACCTCTTACCCCAACCAGAGATTGTATAAGATAACCTGGTTACCAGTATCTGTCATAAGTACCCCGAAACAATAACTAAGTACCCCTACGAACTGCCGCTGTGGGTGGTATTTTATATTTAATAGAAAACGCAGTTCCCAGGGCCAACTAATAGTATCCATAACCCTCTGACTGATCACATAACTCTATCTTTTCCAGACTCATATACCACCCCATAGTTGCATTCCCCGGTAGCATTTGGCTAACGTATTCTACTGCCTTTTCAAACTTCCATATCAATTGTAGCCTAATGCCACCCCCACGCCCAGGGACCTTAGGGGCAAAATTTCCCTGTAGCCCTTGAACTCCCCCCCCCCCCTCTCATTAAGACACCCGCACTTCTCGACTCTTGTCCGACCTAGCCTCTCTCTCATACCTCTTGAAGATCCTTGAATTGTCCGTTACTAACGCTCTCCAACCTTTTATATATATACTCCTATCCAGCCTACCTTCACTTAGTAGGCCAGAACAACATTAGAACTTTACTAGCCCCTTGCATGCCATCTATTCTCTTACAACACATTCACAACCCTGCACCCAATGGTCGTCGGTGCGAGGCTAGCCGCCCCGCCAGTAACTAACTTCTATTGCCATACTTCCAGATAAATGTGGCAGAGTTAGCAACCCAGTCTCCACCATATCCAGCAAACCCTACAATTAACAACCAGCCGAGTAAAACCAGCTAGCTAAGGCACCTTCGGTTTTGGTATTAAAGACACTCACATCTGTCTCATACACAGAGGGTTATTACAAACACTGGTGATATGGCAAGCCCCTAGCCACAGCCGCCGGACGACTATATCAGAGAGAGGGCGCCCAGCTCCCCCTTTTTGCCCACCCGAGGAGGGAGACCCCCACCCCCGCGGAGGTATACCTGGCCCCTGTTTTGACTTTCGAGTCATTGCCAGGTAGCACAGGAATTCTTCCTATCAATGAACTAACCATGAATGACTAACACCTTTACTAACCTCTATTAACTCACAATAAACCATTTACCTTTCTTGCATGCTCTGATCACTAAATTAGCACCTCAGCTATACCATAGAATGAAGATTGAACAATCTAGAGAGACGCTCCTATCACAGCTGTCCCCATCCTCCTCGCAAAGTAGATCCAGTCTCTCTCCCCTAAATACGTCCAGTATAGCCAAAATAGTACCTCTTACTAAGGCTCAGTTATATGAAAATATAAAGGCTTCCTATCGCCCTGTGCCACAACAGTAAATACCATCTTACCTAGTCCCCATATCTATTGAGAGCTCAATTAAGTCCATAAGACTCGAGATCCCTACTGTCTACAGGGTCCAGAACCGAGCCTATAAATCTAACTCCCGCCCCCAGTCAAATCAGTTGAAAGCTAGACACCAACCAGGGGTCACTACTCTGCAGTTAATTTCTAGCTCTGCCCTTGTGTTGTTCCGGAGTGAGATCCCAGAACCGGCAGACTCCGTGGCAGATTTGGATAGAAGGACCTGCCCATGTATGGAAGAACTTCACACATATGGCCCCCCTGGACGGCCGCGGAACCAGTCGTTAGCCCCCAACATCATGGACGCAAGATAACCAGGACCAGACCCATCAGATACTACCCAAGATTCCCTTTAGCAGTACTACATATTACTGTGCTGTTTTAGATTCACTAATTAATATTTCTACGAAGTGGCTAAGACCTTGCCCAGTGTAATTCATACTTAACCATTCCATTTGGGACGTACTAAGCGATCAGTGCTCTTTAATTAACAGGCGACCTTGACTCTCGTAATTACCTTATTCAGATATTAAAAACTAGTGATATCTAACGTTCGCCCACTGATTTGCGTTCTATGTATTTCTGAAACAAGGATATAAAACTTAGATCAGTACCCCCTGAGGTTACTAGAATTCCCGTGCTCTAAAAATGCGTGTCTAATCTAGTCTGTGAACTACTACTTGTGCACCAGAGCTACCAGTAATAAATCTAACAGTGAATATGAATCTATAAGTAACATTGATGGTCTTCGGTATATAAACCTGTGAAATCAAAGCCAGTGATCAGAAGATTAATACCTGAACGTTGGAAGTGGGAGACTAGGCTCCATCCAGATCCACTTATGCTAGTGTTGTTCAATTCTATTATATTGTCTTACACAAGTATTCTGCAGTGGTATATCAATAAACGTGATCATGTAACTTGCTACCATGTGTTTCTTTGTGTTCTCTATTCCTCATATCTTGTATTGTGCATGCAGCCTTATATACCCAGTCAATTTAGAACTCACATTACCCAAGTTAAACCTGTAGAAAAACAGGGCATAACATATATTACGAGCTGTAACGAGCAACGATATGACTTACTATAAAAGTAACTGTTTTTAGTTCGTTATGGTTATTAATAAATTATTGTTTTATATGTTCATTTCCATAGAAATACTGGATTTATACATTTTTTTTCTTTTCAGGACGTTGATTTTCTCCATGAAGTTACGAGAAGACTACCTGACTGCCAGCGATGCTTCTTTCAATCCTCTGTGACACTTTCAAATGATTATCTAACATCAATATCAGTAGCTTCTAAAGTCACTAATGCATTAACACTAGCTGAGGTGACTTTATATTATTATTATTATTATTATTATTATTGTTTTTTCCTTATGCCTTCATCCCCTAGGGTGTGGCCATCACCCCATATTCCGAGGCAATTTGGTCGAGTACTAGCTTATTCCCGTTCAAGGGGGAGGGTCGCTGTCCCAACCACCCATTAGTGTGCATAGCGATCGAAGTTGCAAAAGGAATATTATCTTACCGTTGGAATGACTTTGGAAGTGATTGTAGTCTGTAAGCAGTGTAATCAGCTTGTCCACATGTGAGTACATGCGACACTGGTCTACGCTCCTCTAATGTCCGCCATTGCAGTGAGTAGTGCTGAAGTCCATCCCCTCAGATCAACAAATCAAATACAATCAGTTTTAAATCAAGTAAGTTCATTTACCCAATACAATATACAATTTAAAAAATCACACAATGTTATAATTGCTGACCGAGCCCGTTAATCATAGCGATTTTTATGGACTCCATAAATTGTTATGGAGGACATTTTACAATTATTATGTATTGTACAGTACAGTACGTTTACACAACAATGTAATATTCTGTTATAAGCACTCTTCATTGGGATGGCATATCAACATAAAAATCAATATTACACTGTTGATTGACTCTGGCTAAGTGTTGTGATGTGCATTATTATAGTAGTATATTAATTCATATAATACAAATAATACTACATTCAATAACACAATGCATGTTATGTGGTCTTAATGAGTGAACAAACTTAATAACGATATAGTAGATACTTCTTAGCTTTGATTTTAAAGGTTACATTATTGGTTATAGTTTTTAGATATAAAGGTACAGTAGGTTATTCCACATATTGCAACTAGCATAAGTTATATATATTTACTTAATTCTCTATGAGGCCGAGGAGGCTGCAAATTTTCTTTATAACGTGTGCTAATAGAATTAATCGACGCATTAAAAAATTCAATGACATTTGAAAAATATAGTTGATCTCATACAAACCACCTGGGATTCAAACCCTGGACCTTGCGATCAACAGGCACTCGTGCTAACCACTACACCACACTGGCCACAAAAGAGGTCTTGCAACCTGGCAACAACTGTCACCCAGGATCTGTCTGTCTAGGTGGACATCCATCCACCCTTAGACGATTTTACACAAGATACCCCCTACCAGTGAAGCATAGAGGCAGCTCCCAGTCCGTGGGAAATCATATAACCTTTTTAAATTTTGGTTAGTTGTTTTGTCTTTTTACTGTGTTCGTATAAGTTTTGGTTTGTTTATTTTGCACGTTTTACATTATAATATAATGCCACTTGAGAAGAACCTCATACAAACCACTCGGGATTCAAACCCTGGTTCGGGTTCGAATCCTGGGTGCTTTGTATGAGGTTTTTCTCAAGTGGCACTACTTGATTTAAAAGATTATAGTTGATGATGTATACATTTTATGCTATCTAAAGTGTGAATATCACCAAGTTTTAGAATACCTGTTGCTTTGAATAGTGGCAATGTTCGCAAAAGCTTGATATTGTTATTTATCTAATTATGCGTTTTTTGGATTGTGACTAGTAGCTTTAGAGTACTGTTACATGCTTCACCCCAAGATACATTACAGTATTGAAGATATATATAAATTAAGATATAATTACTTAATTAGACCAACAGTCGTGTATGTTACCATTAGCCACGCGTGCATGTTACTTCTCTCCATTATTTCTTATGTCATCATAATACCATATGGTTCATCTGGGTGTCAAATATATGAATATAAACACCATATGTTATTTTTTAATCCAACTTAGGGTTCTCTTATTTTATATAATGGCAACATTGCTACTTGTCCGATAGACACCCAACGCATTAACAATTTCGGTCCAGTATTCTATAATATTTTTGTTGAATCATATTATAATAATTATGAGGTAAGTATAAAGTAATTTCGATTAAGTCCATCCTTCAGAAAAGTTGAGACCATCGACCATTCTTGAAGCTCCGGTCACCGAAAATATGTGAACAATATATATAGGCCTACGTCTGTGTTTGACCTAGTCTTCATTACATATTCACCTTCCGTTCAAGGCCGTCCACTCTGTGGAACATAACCTCTCCTCTGCCAACCCCTGATCTTCTCTTTCTCATCGAGACACAGTTGTCTGGGACTACTGACAGCAAACCCTTATCTGTATCCTCCTACTATCTCTATCGTCAGTTTCAAACCAAAGGTGGATGTTGCGTCTATGTACACAACAATCTTGCTTTCTCTTGTGTTCCCAACTTAGATTCTTCTGAATTCTCAACTCTCTGGCTAAAGCTTTCTTGTCACTCAAACTAAATATTTCTGCGCTCTCTATCTCTCCCCTAATTCTACTGACTATCCAAAATTCGTCGACTATCTAACTTCTAAAGTGGAACACAATCTATCCATCTCTCCTTTTGCAGAAATCTCCATCTTAATTAGGAGATTTCAATGTTCACCACCACCAATGGCTCTCCTCTGTTTCCACTGACCAACCTGGTGAACAAGCCTAAATTTGTTTCTATCTTAAACGACCTAGAGCAGTTAGTCCAGCAACCCACCCGTATCCCAGATCGCTTCGGAAATCGGCCCAATATTCTTTACTTATTTCTAACCTCTAACCCTTCTGCTTATACGGTAAATCTTTTCTCTCCTTTGGGCTCCTCCGACCATAAACTAATATCTGTCACCTATCCTATTTCTCCGGTACTGGCAATATGCCCGCCTGCCAGGTAGTAGAAGTTACAAACATCCCCGTTTGACAGGGGTTAAAACTTGTATGAAAGTGCACAGCTCAACATTTGGCTTTACTATATTCTGGTCAAGGGGTCACGGTTATTAAACTATCAGATTTTTTTTTTTTTTTTTTTTTTAAAGAAGATATAGGGTAAAGTAGGGTAATCCGTACAGGGGAATAATCCTTTTTGTATTGAAGCTAGCTTAGTTTACCTTTAAAGTCAATAGAAGAAAACGGAACACTCCAGGTTGGCAGGAGAGACTTGTCTACATTAGAACGCATGGGTGCATGAGGTAATTTTTGTTCTTTTTCGCGGGTCGATTTAATATTTCGCATTTCTATTATAGTGATTTTTAGCTATGAATACCTGCTGATTCTAGTGGTATGATGTTTTATATCTGAAGAGGTAGGTCACCAATCAGACATTCGGTTTCTACAATGAATGTCTAAACATTACGGCATATTATGGTGCATATCGTACAGGGGTGTTCCGTACAGCACTTTAAAATAGGGGTGCTCCAAATTTGTACAGGTCACCCCCTGTTTCTTTTAAACACTGATGTATATAAAGAGATTTTTAAGTAAAGGGGTTGATAAGTTTCTATGCTTATTTTGTATTTAATTTACTTGGGTATATAAGTTGTATTACATTCTCAATACACATTTAGGTGATGCAAAGTATGATGTATGGATCAACCCCTTATGGGGGTTATCTGTACATATCTGTATCTTTTGGGAAAAGGCTATAAGTTTCTTGATATACATAGTAAAAATTTCAAAGATAGCCCTATATAGTGGTGGAGTGGTCTTGCCACTGGCCTGGTAATCCAAAGGTCCCGGGTTCAAATCCCGATGCATCAATGGGAAGATATTATTGGGATGGAATTTGTGCTGTACCTAGTATCAGTGCATTACCACAAGCCTACCGAAACGTCAATAAAATACGTACCTCATTGTTCCCTGATTAAATAGGACTGTATGAATATTCCCATGTTCAAAATATGCTATAGGGGTGCAATGCCTGGTGAGTTATCTGCTCAACAGGTGGCGTTGTGTGTGTGTGTAAGTGTGAGAGTCCGAGTGTAGGGGGTGAGACAGTGAAGCACAGGAACGAGGTGGCTTCAGAGATGGGGTTGTTTCGGGCCATTAGTGAGCACCATGCCTCATGTGAAGGCAAGATGGCAGGTGCTCGTTGTACTCTACGTGCTTCACATGTCTCACTCCCTAGACTGGAACAAGACCTCACGGGCTTCACTATTCATTGTAAAGCGGTGAATGTTAAGGCTCTCAGCCTATGCCCGAGAGGAAGTAAGTTGGAATATAGAAAAAAAAAAAAAATAATAAAATAGGCTACCTGAAGTAGATTTTACCACTAATTATTTTTTTAAGAAGTTGTATTCCTGAATTTTAGTGAATATTTTTCCACTAATATTACGGATTACCCCCACTTTACCCTATAGATCTTAGTAACTTTTGACAAAAATCAACACCCAAACCAAGGCGTTTATGATTATTGTTGGCGAGATGGGAATATTTCTTGGTTTGCAACACATCTTCAGGACCTTGTTCGATCTCTTGCAGAGCTTTAGTATTGAACTGAAGGGTATACGGCTATTAATTAAAAAAACAGACCTGTCCACGAGTGTGTGTGATGGAGGTACCCGCTGTTTACATCCTGCGCCTCCCCAGTCTATCGTCACGCCAGCTGAGTGAAACTCGCCCAGCTGATAGGCTGAGGATGCCAATGACATATATATAAAATATATATACTCAATTGAATTCCGTAATTAATGAAGTAACTCTTTGTAACTTCCCTTTTGTTTGCTACTATTATCCCAGTTGTTGGGACACACAAAGCAACTATCCTACACCAAATTTGCGTAGGCTATACATACTGTACTTCCTCGGGTCCGGGCTCCTGTGACCCCCTGAAGAGGAGATATAGCTACGACATCGTCTATTACACACACACCAGTGATACACGTCATTCTGAGAGATCCTTGCCACATATCTGAGTCTATGTACTTTACATAATTTAGACTTAAGGACCGTAAACAAAATTTATTCGGAAATCCATTCACATACTTACGTATTCGAGTCTTTTCATGCCGACTCGTAGGGGAGGCCATGTACGCCGCCGACTTCCTTACCCCCTGCGCATGCGTGAAAATGTAAGCCCCCTTGGCCCCGCCCACTGCTGCCTCCCGCTTCCTTGGCCCCGCCCCGCTGCCCAGCCGCGTTTAAATATAGCCTTCAAACCATAACTGCCAGTTTGGTCCGTAGCTCAGTCGGTATAGCACCTGCCCCTGACACTGATAATCCAGTGTTCAATCCCACTCGGATCTAGTGTTATTCTATATGTTTATTTTGTTATTTGTGTTATGTTATATATTATTATATTAGGGTTAGGTTAGGTTAGTAAAATGCCCCAGAACGAGAAGCCCACCACGGAAGCCACGAGCGAACACCACCAGGAAACGGGAATAGAAACACCTGAAGGAAAGGCCCACAGAACGAAAGGACCAGGTGACCAAGCCAACCAGTTAAGACAGGCCGAAGCCCGCAGGGCTAAGCAGCTCCAAACCACACCTGGCTATCCCTTCTAACCACTGACCTTTCCCCCACCTCGTGTATACACTACCCCTCGTGTATACACTACCCCTCGTGTCCTACACCTCTACCTACATGATGATGAACATGAATAGACCTTAATTTAATACACCCATGCCCTGTCCCTAGGTTGAGCCAATGCCAACCAGTTCAGACAGGCCTAAATCTATGTATGTTTTTTCCATCCAAGAAGTAATATGTTAACCCCCTGTCTTGCCAGACTAAGTTTCTGAAGACCAACCGCCCCCATAAATCTATGCATGTTCTTTCCATCCGAGAAGTAGTATGTTAAAACCCCATGTCCTAATTGCTAAGAAACGAGGATACCCACGGGTACACCAGTGTATATATATAACCATCGTTCCTGTAAGACCTAGACAGAAATGACTGAAGATGTTAGCCACCATACAGTAACTCTAATTCTTACCCCAACCAGAGATTGTATATACAACCCTCTTTTACCATTGTCTCGACGCATTTTCACCATGAAACAATACCGAAGCTACCCCTATGAACTGCCGCTTTCTTTGGTGTATATGTCATAGAAAACGCAGTTCCCAGGAACAACTAGGTCAGCAAGAAATAGTGTCAGATTAACAGTGTCCATAACCATCGTATTGACGAGTAATAATACACCATGTTTTCTACTTTTATCCACAGTCAAGCACACACCTACAGTTAACCTCTTCCCCACAGCCCCACAGTCCACATGATTCTATCCCTTCCAGACTCATATACCACCCCATATTGCTCATCCCCCGGTAGCGTTTGACTAACATACTTTCCCTGTCATTAACCCCCAAGCTACGATACCAACTGTAGTCTAATGCCACCCCTACGCCCAGAGACCTTAGGGTCAAACTTCCACGTAGCCCCCCTTAACCCTCTCCCTCTCGTTAACCCCCCACGCTCCTCGACTCCTTTCCGACCTAGCCTCTCCACCATACCTCCTGAATATCCTGAATTTTTTCGTTGCTAACATTCTCAAACCTTTTGTATATACTCCTATCCAGCCTACCTTCCCCCAGTACGAAGGAACACCATTAGAACTTTACTAACCCTTTGCATGCCATCTATTCCCTCACAACCCATTCACAACCCTGTACCAAATGATCGTCAGTGCGAGGCTAACCGCCTCGCCAGTGACTAACTTCTATTGCCATACTTCCAGATAAATGTGGCAGAGTTAGCAACCCAGTCTCCACCACATCCAACAAACCATGCAATTAACAACCCAACCGATTAAACCAGCTAGTCAAGGCACCTTCGGTTTTGGTATTACGAACACCCACATCTGTCTCATAAACAGAGGGTTATTACAAACACTTGTGATATGGCAAGCCCCTAGCCACAGCCGCCGGACGACCATCACAGAGAGAGGGCGCGCACCTACCCCGTTTTACCCACCCGAGGAGGGAGACCCCCACCCCTGCGGAGGTATACCTGACCCCTGTTTTGACTTCCGGGTCATTGCCAGGTAGCACAGGAATTCTTCCTATCAATGAACTAACCATGCATGACTAACACCTTTACTAACCTCTATTAACCCACAATAACCCATTAACCTTTCTTGCATACTCTGATAACCAAATTAGCACCTCAGCTATACCATAGAACGAAGATTGATCAATCTAAATTAAAATGTAAAACTTGCAAACTAAACAAACCAAAATTGGGACAAGGACAATATAAAGTCAAATTAAATTATCAAAATCGCTATGTGGAAACAACGTTTACTAAAATGAAAATTATTAAATAAAAGAACACAATCCACCACATAGGGTGTACATTACTACATGAGCAAGTTAATCTGTTTCCCAAGCAAACTAATCGCACATATAACAACGCACTATCGTCACGTTAAAGGAAGTAGTCAAGTTTGGGAAGTCCGGGACGTTCTGGCAAATTTTACTAAACTCTGCATGAATAAAGAAACTATATGTTAAATGTCAAAATATTATTTAAAATCAAATTTGCAACATGACAAGACATTAAAATAGTACAAAATACAAATATTGATAAGATATCTATACTATTACAAAATAATATATAAAATACAGTACAGCACTCACTAACGATAGTGCTATCGGGTAGGTACCTGTAAGCATAGCATGCCTCAAGTGACCCCTATCAATAACTACCCTACAAATAACCTACATTTATAGCACAAATAAACTAAGGAAATCGCAAAAGTAAGCAATTGATACTATCGACAATGAATACATATAATATAAAGACAAATAATTACAAAATATGAAGTAACAACAGATTTAAACAAAGAGTACTCTTTTAACAAGAACAATAAATTTAAAAAATCATCAATATTAATATTAATAATAATAATAATAGAAAAAGAAAAAGATAAACAATAAATACAGACAAAAAGTAAGCAGAGGTTATACAAGAAACTTCAAGTTAAAAATGCTTGATTAAAATTATTGATGTCAAACTTTAGAATACAGTCACAATAATTGACCCTAAAAAGATTAAATTTATGGAACAATTTACTTGCCTCAAAACCTCTGTCCACTAAGAGTCTGTATAGTAACCTAGCTCTAGCCCAAAAGTCATCTACTTTAGTGCAGATTTTACAAAATCTTATTAATTGGGAATAAAAACAATTATAAGTGATTTTACTATCGATATTACTACTAGGGAAAGGAAAGTTTATTACGTTAAAATTAAAATCATCAACTTTGTGATATACTTTAAGTATGCACTGTTCATTAACAATCTCTATATTTATATCAAGAAAATTTTCAACTTTATAATTTACGTTACATTGTGTGAGGGGAATAGAATTAGGGTAAATAAGTTTAGCAACTTGATTAAAATTTAACAAATTGCAAACAAGAATATCATCAATATATCTACTATTATTACTTAACAGTTTAGCAAGTGCTAATTTTTCTGGAATTTTATTTTTCTTGCTACTGTCAACTAAGTCTTTTATATATTTAAATTCTAAAGCAAGCAAGAATAAGTCTGCAATTAAAGGGCTAGCATTTCCACCCATAGGAATTCCTAATATTTGTTTGAAAATGTACGGCCCGAATCTAACATAAGTATTGAAAAGGAGGAATTTAAGGGCATCTTTAAGTTTAGTTCTATCAAAATATACAGAACTAGTGGGAGTAGAGCTAAGTGATGCATTATTAAAATATGTATAAACATTTATGAAATAATTACCATTCCTAACGAACCTGTCAAAGTGCAAATCTATAATAAAGCAAAGCTCTGAATATACTAAATCTAAAGGCAAATTGGTATACAAAGTTGAAAAGTCGAAGCTATGTACCGAGGTAACTTTCGGCATGGTATTTATTTTATCAATAACTTCTAACGAATTGTCAACACTCCAATAATAGTTAATGCCAGTTCTTTTCATGATGGTATTACAATATCTTTTATGAGTACTTTTAATGTATTTTAAGCAATTTACGACTTGTTCTGATAGAGTTTTAGTGGTAGCAAATTTTGCTCCGGCAATAAAGCGATATTTATAAGGTCTTTTATGAAATTTAGGTAACATGTATAATTTTGCAATGCACTTGTTCTTATCAGAAAGTTTAATATCAAATATTATATTTTTCTTGGTATGTTCATCGATTAAGTTATATTCAGATTATTTTGAATTTCATAAACAGAATTACCGCAAATATTTTTACGTAATATGTTACCCTTAATACCTAATTCTTTTTTCATATTTTCAAGATAAAATTTCTTACATGTGAAGCTATAATTATTGCTGGCTTTATCTACTGTAGTGATTGCAAAATGTTTATGTAAATTTATTAAATCAGCTTTAAGCTTATTATAATTATAGTCTATAAAATCTGAAAGATTAAATTCATTTTTAAGCGAGAAAATTTTATTTCTAATTAACTTAATTAATAATTTAGACCATGCTTCTAGTTCTCTTGCATTGCAGCACGCAATTTTTAACAATTTATCTTTTAATTTATTGACTGAAAAAACAATATCTTTTAAAATTATGTCCCATGTTACTTTTTTACTCCCTATTCTAAATTTAAACCCTTTACGACATAGCTCCGCTAATTTGTCGTTTGCAAAATGTTTAACTAGTTCTACATCACCTGTTAATATGTGACATATCGGACTATAAATGAACTTTGCTAGTGCATCACGTCTGCTAGCTGGCATATCCATGACTCTTTCACACACGCATTTATTATTATTGAAAATATCATTATCTGAAAGATTTCCTAAAACTTTATTATAATTACAAATAATAGACCCAACAGGTCGTTCATATGAATACACTATTAATGGTTTGAAATCTTTACAACCATCTGGTAACATGGACTTAACTTTCTTTGAATTAATAAGACTGTTAACATTAATTTTGTCTAAAATTTTAGAGGAATAATTTAAAGTGGACATGACTTTATCTTTAATACGGTTATCTTTGGATTTCTTAGAATTAGCTCTAATATATCCCATAAAAGCAAAGACTATATTCTTAAATTTATTTGTGAAATTATGTTTATTATTTAGAATATTTTCTATAAAAGGAGCAAAACTTTTCTTTTGTAGGCCTTTCAATGAGTCTTTTAATTTTTTAATTCCGAAATTTCGATATAATGAATATAAATTATTAACAATAATTTTAATATCAGACCTGTTTTTCTTTTTATTAAATGTATTTAGTCTTCTTTTACCGTGTCTACCAGGTCTTCTGTTTAAAACAGGGAAGTTAAAATATGGGTTATTAAAATCGTTTTTTAATAAATCTTTATACAAAATGTTGCCTACATTTTTTATTTGATTGTTAAGTCCAAATGGATAGATGGTCATTAATTTTCCAATCCAATAATTTTCTCTATCTAAAACATTTTGATTACTTTGAACAATTTCTATAATTTTGTATTTACAATCAAATTTAGTACAATCTGTGTTAAAATGCTTATATAGAAGAATCTTGGAGTCGATGCCGTTCTTAATTCCTGATCTATGCCCGTAGGCTCTTTCTCTTAAACATTGCTCCGTCTTTCCAACATATTGTATACCACATTTCTCACAGGTTATTAAATAGATAACATTCTTTACTTTACATGGAGATGTTACATTAACAGAAGAATTTAGAAACAAAAATTTTGTATTGGTAATGTAACTTTTAAAAAATGTTTGATGTTCAAAATCAAATTCATTCACACAGAGTTTACATTTACAGTTATCATCGAAAAGACGCCGGTTATTTTCATTATTATTTTTCATTTTTAAGTTTTTATAATTTTGCCAGGTGCGAGGGTAAGAGAGACGGCTATCACAGCTGTCCCAGTCCTCCTCGCAAAGTAGATCCAGTCTCTCTCTCCTAAATACTTCCAGTATAGCCAAAATAGTACCTCTTACTAAGGCTCAGTTATATCACATTATGAAGGCTCCATATAGCCATGTGCCACAACAGTAATCACCACCTTACCTAGTTCCCGTATCCATTGAGAGCTTAAATAAATCCATAAAAACTCGAGCTCCCTATGGCCTACAGGGTCCAAAACCGAGCCTATAAACCAAGCTCCAGCCCCCAGTAAAATCAGTTGAAAGATAGACACCAACCAGTGGCTGGCCCCCTTAAGTTATTGTGTTGTTCCTGAGAATTGAGTTCCAGAGCCGGCAGACTCCGTGGCAGATTGAGATAGAAGCATCTGTCCACGTACAAGAAATCTATGTGCACCTTATAACCTTCACAAACCAGTGGGTATATAAGCGTGTAGCCAGCAACGATCGCCAAGAGATCCGTCTTGAGAACTTCCTACATATGGACCCCCTGGACGGCCAGGGAACCAGTCGTTAACCCCCAACATCACGGACGCAAGATAACCAGGACCAGACCAATCAAATCCTACCCCAGATTCACTCTATCAGTACTACAGTGTTACAGTACTATTTAAAGACTCACTTATTCATATTTCTACGAAGTGGCTATATCTTTGCCCCAGTAAAATTCATATATAACCATTCCATTAGGAAGTGCTAAGCGTATCAGTGTTTATTAATTAACAGGCGATATTAACTCTCGTAATTACCCATATATCTAGATATTATTACATAGAAGTAAAACCCTAGTGATATCTAATGTTCGCCCACTGATTTGCATTCTACGTGTTTCTGCTATAAGAATATAAAGCTTAGATCAGTACCCCCTGAGGTTACTAGAATTCCTGTGCTCTAAAATACGCGTGTCTAATCTAGTCTGTGTACTACTACTTGTGCACCAGAGCTACCAGTAATCAATCTAAATAGTGAAATTGAATCTATAAGTAACATTGATGGTCTCCAGTATAAACTTGCGAACAAAGCCAGTGATCAGAAGATTAATACCTGAACGTTGGAAGTGGGAGACTAGGCTCCATCCAGATCCACTTAATGCTAGTTGTTCAATTCTATCATTTGTCTTGTGCGAGTGTTCATACCTTCTTATGCTTCCTATTAACCATCATCAATAAACGTGATCGTGTGTCTTGTTACCGTGTGTTTAACTTGTGTTCTCTATTTCTCATGCCTTGTTTTGTGCATGCAGCCTTATATACCCAGTCAGTTAGAACTCACATTACCCAAGTTAATCCTGTAGAAAAACAGGGCATAACATTGGCGGCAGCGGTGGTTCTTGATTCGGATAAAAGGTTGCATTACATTGCAAGTTTGGAACAGCCAGAACACGATAACATCATGGCGCACCGTTCTCACATCCCCATCCCACATTATGATGGGGAAACTTACGAGATCGAAACGTTCATGGACATAGTGAAACCTGTACTTGACCTAGCTTAAACCACGGACGCAGAAAAGATAGCCGTGACATTAACGCACCTGGGAAAAGCCGTTTCCCTGGTTGCCTACCAAGTGCACCCTGCTTTCACATGGGACGAATTTCGCCCAATAGTGATAGAAGCCATTAAGCCTTCGTTGGGCGTTTTCGTGGCCCACACCCGTATCCAAGACACTAAATTCGAAGGCGATCTAGATGCCACAGTGAATAAGATCGCCCAACATATAAAAGTGTCTTTCCCCACATTGACCAGAATCCAGCAAGAGCAGCAGATTCTGGTAAACCTGGTATCAATATTGCCCTCACCAGTAAAAGATAATTTCCGTGTGCACGATTTCGTCGGATATCAAAAAGATCTCATCACGATCCGACGTATTTTGGCCGTGCGCACAGAAGCACCCACCCAAATCGCTGTAATAAAGAGGTTTCCCACGCACCCGCAGCACCTCGACCACCAAAACCCCAAGGCCCAAACCTTCAACTCCAAGAATGCCTACCCATCCTCATCCTTCCACAACAGACCCCCCTACCCTTCCGGCAAGCCCCAACCCAGTAGGCCCCGGTTCCAACCTACCCAGCCACGCAGAATCTTCAACCGGAACAAAACCTACAACACCTACCAAAGTAAAAACCCTACATTAGTAATTATCAACCCCTATGATTTCCCTGCCTGTAGTGCTCAGTGTGCCCGCCATCAAATTCGTGACTCTGCCAAACCTCGCCCCTTTACTCCTCGCATTTCTGTAAATGAAGAGGAGTTGGGACAAGAGGAAGAAATGGAGGAAATGCACACCGGAGAAATAGCCCCTATCATGACCTCAGACGATACCGAGGAAACCCTGGAGGAGGTAGATACCGACTCCCAGGATTTTTAAAGTACCCCCCGCCCACGATGGCCTCGGCGGGGGACGCCATAACTGACCGCACTGCCCCCATTTATTACATGGCCAAAATCAAGGACATTGCTGTCCGCTTGTAACGGGGGGGGGGGGGGGGGGGGGTTTCTCTCTTTCTTCACTTCCCTTCTTCTGCTGCGAACAAGAGAGAGAGGGTAAGACAGAAAAAGATAGATTAAGCTGCGAAGGTGGAAAATAGGTACTCAAGGATAGAAAGGAAGAGATGACGACAAACCCGTTATTGCATTCTAATTAACGAGAGGACAACCCTGTTTGGTTGACCCACATCCAACATCCTTCGAGAAAGGGGAAAAGCTGCAACTCCGACACGATGATAAGACCAAAAAACCACAAAAACCCCACTGAGACCTAGCATATTCTCTACTTTCTAGATATCACATAAGGATGTTTTTGGGAACGGTAATTCATTCGAATGATTTGATCGCCCACCTTCAGGTGAACTGGCCGTCCCCATGGTTTTCTTATTCTTTATGCAATCGTGATTCATGCTCATTATTCAGGTACATTAGGACAGTAGGATAAATCGGAGGCTAGCAAAGACACATCAAGAACTTCACCTTCAATGTTGGCTGACAAGACTTTAACTCGGTTAGGCTACCGTTACTACTCTTAGACCAATTTAATACTGACGACTCCGATTTACCATCCTGACAACACATTTAGATTCAAATAGGTACGGGAGGATAGATACAAACATATTGCAATAATCTTCAGCTTGATATTAATACAGTATAAGGAACATTTTACCGGTTACAACTCTTAATATTGGTACCGTATCTAATTATCTCTATACCATTAACCTGGGACCAATCCATTACCGTACTGGGACAGTCTCTTAACCTAGGAGTAGGACTCGAACCTTGCTGTCTGTATCCACCCTATTCCTCTCAGTATTAAAATCCCAATTCCGCTAGATACCGGAATCGGCCAGGCTTGCCTTTACGTCTCTTCGGCCTACCGTATCCTGGGGTATAGGGGGTAATCATACGTCTTCCTGCGGTCCTTGAACCCTCGTACAGTACACGAGTTCAGCATCCTGCACTCAGCCAATGGGAGGGGTGAATCTCCGATTCTCCGCCATCAGCAATTCAGCATCACATCGACTCCGTCCCAAACTGGTTCCCTGGTAAGTTGAATACATTCTTAACCCACGGTTGACATATAGCTAACCCTTAATAATGGGGTTAATCAATATCCTAATTACGGTACACAGTAATACTAAAACAAATACATATAAAAAATATAGGCTAATATAAACATATAAAAATACATGGATTCCTATTAACGTATAAAAATAGATGAGCTAATATAAGTACAGAAATACAATGACAGATCAAATTATGACATTACAATACTGTACCGAAATAATCTCTTAAGGCATCCAAAGATCCTCTCATTAAGTACAGGTACATATGTTACTCAGCAGTACTCTACACACAATTTGAATACATAATTACACAGCATATCTATGGAGTCAAATCAATACAATAATGGCATAAATCAAAGGTAATTGTCATGGTCAAACTTAACAGGTTGGACTGCTCAATGCAGAGGGTGCTATACAAGGCTCAAACAAAGCTAAACGTTATTTCTACTGTAGCCTAACTCGAGTAACTTATCCCCTGAAATCAGCTGCCCAGAATCTCACTACAGCGTTCCATCCCTTGCAATGCAACTCTGTACATTAGACCATGTCAAACATAATTATATCTTAGCAATCAATATTCATAATACACTCTAAATGCACAATAATTAATAATAGCCACCTGTACTTCCAATTAGGTGAAAGTTAGGTAGCCTAATTAAAATTGTAAAATCATATAACCTACCATAATAATTCAGCAAGTACCCATACCTAAACGGCCTTTTCACAAGTTAACTTTAAGTAACAATAGGTAAGAACAAATAATCATCTGAAATAAACCCGACCCAATGGGGGTCCGAAATTTGACGGTACTGGGGTTGGGAAAAGAGGACCTCTAAATCAAGATAACAAGTAACTCTTTACACTATAACCCAGTAAAAACATTTAAAATGAACAATAACCAGGCCTAGGAGACATTAGTTATAAATACTTATTTTTTTTTTATTTTTTTTATTTATTTTTTTTTAATGGGTTGAAGGGCCGGAGGATCCGAAGACCCCTTTTCACCCTGCCGCGTAACCTATTTTACTGTCAGGCGAAACAGAGGCAAGGGGTGTGAAGAGATTGCCCAAACGATCTCCACCAGCCGAGAATCGAACTCTGTCCTCCCGGTTAGAAACCGAGCGCTCTACCAATGTCGCTACTGGTCACCCCCTAAATACTTATCTGAATAGGCCTAACTTTGGAACGTCGGAAAGGTAAACAAAACTCAAGGATACTATCTCAAACGAATGTCCTTTCCTGATTTACACGTTAAAATACAATCATATTTACCAAAATGCATGGTTTTATAAACTCAAAGTAATGAACAAGTTCTAAACATACAATACAACTGCTACATTAGTAATTTACTCAACCTGGTCGTCTCTCCGAAATGCGAGATGGTCTAAATCCTAAAATGGCGGTCAGGCTTCAAAAGCATTTTAATCAACTTCATCGTCCTCAATTCTACTCTTAACTGGTGTTCTCGCACTACCTCAGGATTATGTAAAACGGTGAAAGACAAACTAGCAAATTAGACTAGCCTAAGTTTGGTCGGGAATTATGGAAAAACACAAGAATTGGAAGGCCATCAAATGGCGTCCCTCTGACTGAAATTATTACACACGAAGTTAATTTGACGTTAATTTGGAATAACAAAGTCTAAAATATCAGAATAACACTTAGCAAAGGTGCACAGACTAAGTTTTACTGAACACAATGATAATGGGGGAATTTGTATGGTTGTAGGCACTTGGCAGGTGAGGGGTGCCTGTCGACCAACCCGATGGTAGGCTCGAGTTCACGAATTTGTCAATCACAGTAATATCTCCTACATTAAACACCTAGTACTTACTTAACTGAATAAGCAATACCTTATAACACTATAAACCTTAATTACGAACCTCTGAATGGAGGGAAAGGAAGCCTAAGTCCGGAGAAGAAGCGGGGAATGATGACAGAGACTGGGGGGTGGGTAGGTGTCTCTCTCGTAGGCCTGGGGTCACGACAGTGAGGGGCTGAGGGCCAGTGCCAGGGATCCCGCCAAAAAGGGGGAGGGTGACCACAAAGGGTGGCGTCGCTTGGGTAGGAATTGGCGGTCTTTTTACACAAGGGGGCATTACTCTAAATTCAAAAAGGAAGGATTTTTACAGGGAATAACAAAAGGGGGTAAAAGGATAAATTAGGCTTGAAAGTATTTTAGATAGATTTGAGAATATTAGTTCTGATCTAGGCTAATTCCCTCTTTACATAGACAAGCGTTACTTAACCCTTCTTAAGCGATACATTTCCCTTAAATATAGGGAAGAGTGAATGAAGGGGAAAAAGTCTTACAGTTAAGTCAAACCCTACAACATATACCAAAAGGGAAAGTACAATTTCTTCCCATTACACGCTTGTTAACACTAGATTAGCGGGCTAGCGGTTTATTTATATATACCGCCCAGCGGGGTGTTTTTAGCCAAAATAGGGCTGTTTACGTGATCATTTTCATGCCTAAATAAGACCCAGAGCGTAAAACAAGTATCTATCCCTGAAAGGGCATAAACAGAGCTTTCCAATGACACCATAACGATCCTTTTATGATGGCTAGTTTTCTTGCAACAACCGCGCAACGCGAGTGCAAAAAGCATGTAATTCGGCACTTTCCGCATACAATTCCGTATGTAGCGAGTGAGAGAGGGAGGGAGGAGGTGGGATTCGTGTCAGTAGGTTCGCCGTGGTGGTCTGGAGCAGTCATACGCTCGCTACTCTCCTGCCACCACTTGTCTCTCTCTCTCAGCAACATTACGTGCTGAAATTGCCACACGACCTATGTCGAGCGCCGCCAGATAGTCCAGATTTATTATACTCGACTTATGTTGCGCGCCGACACTTAGGGGTTAATCGACACAGGAGCTGCCAAGTCATGTTTGTTCAAGTCTTATTATGATCAACACCACCGACTATTTGGCCCCTTGTTACCTACCAAATCAGAACTAATCTCAGCTGCTGATACCTACTTAAATCTCCTAGGAGACACTTTACCCCTGTCAGTAACTACTCCTGCCCCCCATGCTCGTTGTTATCACCCGTTCACAGTATTTTCCTCCCACTGTAAACATTACGATGGTTTCCTTGGACTTGACCTCCTTCAAAAACTCCAGGCCCAGGTTGACTGCGGCCAGAGGCTGATCTCATTAAAAAAAAAAATCCAACCCAAAGCCTTTGACAAACCAATCACGCATAAACCTATTCACAAAAAGAAAAAATCACCTCCCCCCTCAACAAACTCTGAGTCAGGGTTACCAAGTTGCAGCTAGCACTAAGGTAACTCCTAACCCCTCCCCTTACCCCGAGTTCTCTCAAAATATCACTCATTTCGTTGAAAAAATGCCTCAACAAACGAAAGAAGACAAGTCCAAGCAACTCCCTCTCGGTAATCCCCCCAATTCTCCTAACTCTGTCCAGGATCAATCCTCCCATGTTTCCAGGACAGACTCTGATGTATGTAAAAACCATTCTATCAACTATTTATGTACACGTGTTTCCAGGGAAAATGCCGACCTATGCACCCAACAATGTTTCCCCCATGCCCCCAGAAATGTTCAGCTATCCCACAACCAACAAAATTCCCCTTGAGACAGTTTTCCGTTAGTAGCTCCCTTCCACCCCCACACAATTCACACCCCTAGAAAACTTCAAAACCCCACACTTAACTCGCCCTCTCATGACAGACAAACCCACCAATCCCAGATAACCTCTAAACAAACCGTGACTTTCACCGAAAAAATTCCCCAAATTCGTCCTGTTAACAACCACAAATCAATACATCAGTCCTCCACCAATAACCCATGTTCTATATACCTAACTCTTCCCCCACCAACCCTCCGCAGTCCCACCAACAAATTCCGTTTTCTAAATCGCTCACCCCTCACCACTCTGACCCTCCCACACGCGACATTAATCCTCCCCTCACGCGTGATGACCTAGGGACCCAACCATGTTCCCCCCATGCCCCCAGAAATGTCCAGCTACTCCACAACCAACCAAATTCCCCTTGTGACAGCTTTCCGTCAGTAGCTCCCTTCCACCCCCACACAATTCACACCCCTAGAACACTTCAAAACCCCACACTTGACTCGCCCTCTCATGACAGACAATCCCACCAATCCCATATAAACTCTAAACAAACCGTCACTGCCACCGACAACACTCCCCAAATGCGTCCTTCTAACAACCACCAATCAGTACATCAGTCCTCCACCAATAACCCATGTTCTATACCTCACTCTTCCCCCACCAACCCTCCGCAGTCCCACCAACAAATTCCGTTTTCTAAATCACTCACACCTCACCACGCTGATCCTCCCACACGCGTCGTTAATCCCCCCCTCACGTGTGACCCCCACCAAAGTGATCTCCCCAATCCTTATGCGTACCGAGCACCTGCTCACCAGTCGATCCCCCACCATCATTAGCCCAGCTGTAGTTCAAGATAAATGTCAAATTCCCCCCCGCCATCAAAAATGGGTTAACCTTCGACCCATACCCCAAACTCACATGATATTTTCCTCCACTACCCCGTCCACCAACCCCAATCGTTGCCTCTTACAACCCGCCATCATTTCCGCTCGCATCAACCACATTCTCGTGGCAAATATCTCTGAAGAATCCCTGACATTACCAAAAGGCCTCATCATAGGAGACCTCGAAACTTTTTATGACCTCCCCATAGATTCCAATGACACCCCTACCAGCCTCAAATTGCCCCCTCTCCCGGACACATTATCCGACCACCAAAAACACAGCATGTACGAACTATTGCTAGAGTTCAGTGACGTGTTTGCCCAACAACCTACTGAACTCGGACAGACCGATGTGGAACAACACATCATTAACACCACAGGCCCCCCCATAAGACAACCATCCCGTAGAAAAAATCCCAAACAACGCCAGGAAGAGGAACGCCAAGTCCAAGAGATGTTAGAGGCCGGAATTGCCACCCCGTCCATTAGCCCCTGGTCTTCCCCTGTTGTCCTAGTAAAAAAGAAAGATGGGTTAACCCGTTTTTGCGTCGATTACAGGAGATTGAATGACGTAACCATTAAGGACGCTACGCCATTACCCAGGATAGACGATTCCCTTGACTCCCTATACGGATCCAGATGGTTCACTACCCTCGACTTGCAAACAGGGTATTGGCAAGTGCCTATCAAGGCAGAGGACCAAGAAAAAACAGCATTTTCCACTAGTGGTGGCCACCACTACGAATTTAACATCCTACCTTTTGGCCTCTGTAACGGACCCGCCACTTTCTCCCGTTTGATGGAAGCGGTATTACATGGTCTGACCTGGGAAACCTGCCTAGCGTATCTAGACGATATTATTGTGTACTCACAAACCTGGGAAGAACACCTCCTCAGGTTGAGACAAGTTCTTCAAAGAATCCGAGCCGCCGGGTTGAAATTAAAATCCTCAAAGTGCGAGATTGCACGAAATAAGGTAGATTTCCTCGGACACGTAATATCTGAACATGGTATTGCACCAGACCCAAAGAAACTTCAAGCCATACAAAACCAACCCCCACCCACCACCGTTAAAGGAGTACGTTCTTTTCTAGGTTTAGCCACATACTACAGACGTTTCGTCCCACACTTTGCCACAATAGCCAGACCCCTCCACCAACTCACCCACAAGGACACCACATTCACCTGGACACCTGAAAGAGACCTCGCTTTTAACACTTTTAAACAAAAGTTAATCCAAGCCCCTATTGTCGCTTTCCCTGATTACCATAAACCTTTCCGTCTTTATACCGACGTATCTCTGTACGCCATTGGTGCAGTTTTAGCTCAAGTAAGAGACGGAGAGGAACATGTGATAGCGTATGCCAGCTCCACACTCAACCAAGCACAACAGAATTATGCAGCCACCAAGAGAGAGTGCTTAGGGATCATTTGGGCACTCAGCCACTTCAGGTAATTTGTGTTGGGCGCAAAACTCGATATAATAACCGACCATCAATCTTTGCAATGGTTGCGTAAGTGCGAAACCAACTCAGCCATCTTGGTACGTTGGAGGGAGACACTAGAGGACTACGATTTTACAATACAGTATCGTCCAGGTAAACTTCACACCAATGCAGACGCCCTGTCACGTTTGCCAGTACCAAAAGACCCCCCCACCAACCTAGCCGCCTTACAAAACACTGAGCTCTTATCTACCCCCATCCACCAACATAATTCCCCCCCAGCCCCCTCACTAATTCAATCTTGGGAAACAAGAATCAGACCACCCTGGATACCGTTAAATGTCTTCAGGAAACTGACTCGCTGGGGAGATCAACTTGCCACAGACTCCGGTCACATAGTCCTAGACCCCCACCATTGCCCACGACTACATTATTGCCATCCATGAGGGAAACGGCATACACCTTGGACAAAAGAAGATGTTAAAAATCTTCGCAGATCAATACTGGACCCTCAACCCCTCCAAGATTGCACAACGCGTGACAGAATCCTGCAAACCTTGTTTATTGGGGAAGGATAGATCACGCACCCCAGGCCCAGCTGGTACCATTTCGGCCAACAAACCGTTCCAAGTCCTATCCCTCGACATCATGGGCCCGTTTCCTTCTTACGCTGGCAACCGCTATATCGTCACATTTGTTGACGTATATTCAAAAATGTTAATAGCCTGTCCAGTTAAAGACCACACAGCCACCACCGTCGCCACACTGCTTGCCACAGAAGTGTTCCCTATATTCGGCCTTCCCCTTGCTCTTCTATCCGACAATGCCCCCGAATTTAGTGGACACGTTTGGCACCAGTTCACCCAACAATGCGGTATTAAGATCAAACACTCATCCCCGTACTGGCCTCAAGGAAATGCTATATGCGAACGCAGCCATCGCACCATCAACAACCAGTTACGTACCAAAATTATTGCTCTTAACACCTCAGACTGGCCATCACAAATAAAGATGATACAATGGGGCATGAACACCTGTCCCCGAGAAGACGGTATTTCCCCTCATGAACGTGTTTACGGCGTACCCCCCCCTGTTACTGCCGTTCCACTATCACGCTCACCTCCCCTCCAACACATCCACAATTGACCCATTGCAACATCTGCAAAACACCCTCCATACCGCCCAAACCTGTCAAGACACCAAAACTGATAACCCCGATGATAAAAACCCTTTCGCCATCCATGACACCGTAATGGTAGCCAACCTCCCTGTCACCAACAAATTAGGCCCTCGCTATGTCGGCCCCTACACCATCATACAAGTCCCAAATGCCTATCAAGTCACCATTGATTATCACGGCGTGACTCGCACGTTCCGAACTAGATTCGTCCGAGCTTTTAAACCTCTAAAACCACAAGACATTACCCCACCCCACACATCCGACCCTGAATTCAACATCCCTACTACCCCTCCCACTCAGGCTATGAATATTCCCCTACAAACCCCTAAGGGCCTAAACCCTCCAGCACCGAACCGGCCGATCATTCCTCAACATACCCCCCAAACTAACCTCCACAAACCCCAAGCCCCCACTATAACACCTTCCTCCACCATGACCCCTTCCTTCACTTCTGATAGTCAAGTACCTCCCCAACTTCCAAGTACGAAAACCTCCACCCACAACCCCGACCACAACGGAAACCCTCCCGTCTAGCCCTGACGTACCTCCACCAGGCACCGCAGTGAGAAAACCACCACCCCCTCCCAAAACCAAGTACACACCCAACCGCACCACACAATCTACCTCAGTAACCTCACGCTACAACTTACGCCCACGACTAAAATCTTTTAAAACCTCCAGAAAACACACCCTGCTAACCAAGTCCATAGGGCTGCCAGACAACTATCCTCCTCCTCCTCTTCTTCTTCGTCGAATTCTCCTCCACAAAGGGAAAGAAGACGAATAATCACAAGTAAACACCATAACCCCTCTAACTATATTCCAAAAATAACAACCCCCACCCTCCCACGAAAGAACATACCTTCCCCTTCAACCTCATCCCCTCTCAACCCCCACCTCATCACCCCGAGTGACCTGCTAGATCTACCCCCCCACCAAACTCCCACACCTATTTCCACCACCATCAAATCACCGACCCCACCAAAGAACACACCCAACACATGTTCCTACCCCCAACCTCCCAATTAAACCTCCACTTCCTACCCACCCGTCTAGCACCCCCCCCGCATCCACCCCTTTCCCCTCCACTACCCCTGCGACCCCACCCACGCATCAACCAACCTCATCTCATCAAACCCCCAACCAAACCCCCCCCTAAAAAGTACACTATGCCAATGACCAACCCCTCCTCTCACACCACGTCTAACACACAACTAACTCCTAACCAAAGCCCCTCCAAACTGACGTACCCGACCTCCACACCCCCACTTGAATCCCCCCACAAAGTCGCCCCTGAGAAAACCCCCATACATACCCCCACCAAATCCTCTCCTATTCCGCCTACCACCCTCACTCGACAAAAACCTCCACACGCATCTACCTCTCAAATAACCCCTTACCTCACCCCCACTAAATGCCCTCCACCTGTAAAGCGTTCTTCCCCTCAATATAAAACATCGTCGAGCGACTCAAGTCCCACTACAAACATCTACCTTCCCACCAGGACCTCCAAAGGTAGAATCATCAACAGACCCATCAGATTTGAAGACAGTTATGTCAAAACAACACCCCGTTCTTACACTAAAGACCCAAGCCACACAACACACACACACCCTTTCTCACACACCTCCATCACGCACCTTACCTAAACCGATATTGCACATTGCCTCCATATATTTTCCCAGCCTGCAACACCACCCAAGAAAACCCCAAAAACCCCAGACTCATATCCCACCTTCATCCCCAGCCCCGTTTTCACGCGTTAGTCCCTCCCCTTCAGTTATTAACCCATTCACCACACTGAAGAGGACTACTGTCAGTCCCACACACCTCACTCGATACATGACCTCCACCATGAACAAATCCACACTATTCGTCGCCCCCGTCCCTACCCCCACGGGGGAAGACTACACACCGTTCATACGAAAAGTTAAAGTAAAAACGTCCACAGGATGCTTAGCCCGTCTACAGCGCCCACATCAAGCACGGGCAACCGCCCTCCACAACACCGAGGACACTGTGACGGCGTCTCTTCCGTGGATTGACCTCCCAATCTACCAAGATTGGAAGCCAAAGCGTCACATTTTTCCCTTGCCCCTCAACTTTCTCATCATAATTGCTGAGGGGCACAGGGCCCTGGGTGGGGCTTTGGTTTCCCGGGCGTTTCCGCACCCTCCTCAGCTCCCCGCCATGGAGTGGCTTCGGTCACCCAGGCTTTATTGTGGTCGGCGGGGAGGGTTCTGTGGGGGCACTCGGTTATGGCCTTGGAATTGCAGCTTGGGGAACAACAATTACAACAGCAACACCGAGGACACATTCCTACAGGTCTACATAGACCTGCAAAAGAAACCTGACCCTCGCTCTCTTGCTTGGTGGGACCTTCTCAATACACTCAAAATGACCCACCATGACTATGCTTCTTTTTACTTCACCCTTGAGGCTCGAGGACGAGCCCTACAATGAAGGAGAGGGAAGTAAAATGACCCAGAACGAGAAGCCCACCACGGAAGCCACGAGCGAACACCATCAGGAAACGGGAATAGAAACACCCGAAGGAAAGGCCCACAGAACGAAAGGACCAGGTGACCAAGCCAACCAGTTAAGACAGGCCAAAGCCCGCAGGGCTAAGCATCTCCAAACAACACCTGCCTATCCCTTCTAACCACTGACCTTTCCCCCACCTCGCGTATACACTACCCCTCGTGTCCTACACCTCTACCTACATGATGATGAACATGAATAGACCTTAATTTAATACACCCATGCCCTGTCCCTAGGTTGAGCCAATGCCAACCAGTTCAGACAGGCCTAAATCTATGTATGTTTTTTCCATCCAAGAAGTAATATGTTAACCCCCTGTCTTGCCAGACTAAGTTTCTGAAGACCAACCGCCCCCATAAATCTATGCATGTTCTTTCCATCCGAGAAGTAGTATGTTAAAACCCCATGTCCTAATTGCTAAGAAACGAGGATACCCACGGGTACACCAGTGTATATATATAACCATCGTTCCTGTAAGACCTAGACAGAAATGACTGAAGATGTTAGCCACCATACAGTAACTCTAATTCTTACCCCAACCAGAGATTGTATATACAACCCTCTTTTACCATTGTCTCGACGCATTTTCACCATGAAACAATACCGAAGCTACCCCTACGAACTGCCGCTTTCTTTGGTGTATATGTCATAGAAAACGCAGTTCCCAGGAACAACTAGGTCAGCAAGAAATAGTGTCAGATTAACAGTGTCCATAACCATCGTATTGACGAGTAATAATACACCATGTTTTTCTCTACTTTTATCCACAGTCAAGCACACACCTACAGTTAACCTCCTCTTCCCCACAGCCCCACAGTCCACATGATTCTATCCCTTCCAGACTCATATACCACCCCATATTGCTCATCCCCCGGTAGCGTTTGACTAACATACTTTCCCTGTCATTAACCCCCAAGCTACGATACCAACTGTAGTCTAATGCCACCCCTACGCCCAGAGACCTTAGGGTCAAACTTCCACGAAGCCCCCCTTAACCCTCTCCCTCTCGTTAACCCCCCACGTATGCTCCTCGACTCCTTTCCGACCTAGCCTCTCCACCATACCTCCTGAATATCCTGAATATTTCCGTTGCTAACATTCTCAAACCTTTTGTATATATACTCCTATCCAGCCTACCTTCCCCCAGTAGGAAGGAACACCATAAGAACTTTACTAACCCTTTGCATGCCATCTATTCCCTCACAACCCATTCACAACCCTGTACCAAATGATCGTCAGTGCGAGGCTAGCCGCCTCGCCAGTGACTAACTTCTATTGCCATACTTCCAGATAAATGTGGCAGAGTTAGCAACCCAGTCTCCACCACATCCAACAAACCATGCAATTAACAACCCAACCGATTAAACCAGCTAGTCAAGGCACCTTCGGTTTTGGTATTACGAACACCCACATCTGTCTCATAAACAGAGGGTTATTACAAACACTTGTGATATGGCAAGCCCCTAGCCACAGCCGCCGGACGACCATCACAGAGAGAGGGCGCGCACCTACCCCTTTTTACCCACCCGAGGAGGGAGACCCCCACCCCTGCGGAGGTATACCTGACCCCTGTTTTGACTTCCGGGTCATTGCCAGGTAGCACAGGAATTCTTCCTATCAATGAACTAACCATGCATGACTAACACCTTTACTAACCTCTATTAACCCACAATAACCCATTAACCTTTCTTGCATACTCTGATAACCAAATTAGCACCTCAGCTATACCATAGAACGAAGACTGAACAATCTAAGAGAGACGCTCCTATCACAGCTGTCCCAGTCCTCCTCGCAAAGTAGATCCAGTCTCTCTCCCCTAAATACTTCCAGTATAGCCAAAATAGTACCTCTTACTAAGGCTCAGTTATATCACATTATGAAGGCTCCATATAGCCATGTGCCACAACAGTAATCACCACCTTACCTAGTTCCCGTATCCATTGAGAGCTTAAATAAATCCATAAGAACTCGAGATCCCTATGGCCTACAGGGTCCAAAACCGAGCCTATAAACCAAGCTCCAGCCCCCAGTAAAATCAGTTGAAAGATAGACACCAACCAGTGGCTGGCCCCCTTAAGTTGACCTCTATCTCTGCCCTTGTGTTGTTCCTGAGAATTGAGTTCCAGAGCCGGCAGACTCCGTGGCAGATTGAGATAGAAGCATCTGTCCACGTACAAGAAATCTATGTGCACCTTATAACCTTCACAAACCAGTGGGTATATAAGCGTGTAGCCAGCAACGATCGCCAAGAGATCCGTCTTGAGAACTTCCTACATATGGACACCCTGGACGGCCGCGGAACCAGTCGTTAACCCCCAACATCACGGACGCAAGATAACCAGGACCAGACCAATCAAATACTACCCAGATTCACTCTATCAGTACTACAGTGTTACAGTACTATTTAAAGACTCACTTATTCATATTTCTACGAAGTGGCTATATCTTTGCCCCAGCATAATTCATATATAACCATTCCATTAGGAAGTGCTAAGCGTATCAGTGTTTATTAATTAACAGGCGATATTAACTCTCGTAATTACCCATATATCTAGATATTATTACATAGAAGTAAAACCCTAGTGATATCTAATGTTCGCCCACTGATTTGCGTTCTACGTGTTTCTGCTATAAGAATATAAAACTTAGATCAGTACCCCCTGAGGTTACTAGAATTCCCGTGCTCTAAAATACGCGTCTAATCTAGTCTGTGAACTACTACTTGTGCACCAGAGCTACCAGTAATCAATCTAAATAGTGAAATTGAATCTATAAGTAACATTGATGGTCTCCAGTATAAACTTGCGAACAAAGCCAGTGATCAGAAGATTAATACCTGAACGTTGGAAGTGGGAGACTAGGCTCCATCCAGATCCACTTAATGCTAGTTGTTCAATTCTATCATTTGTCTTGTACGAGTGTTCATACCTTCTTATGCTTCCTATTAACCATCATCAATAAACGTGATCGTGTGTCTTGTTACCGTGTGTTTAACTTGTGTTCTCTATTTCTCATACCTTGTTTTGTGCATGCAGCCTTATATACCCAGTCAGTTAGAACTCACATTACCCAAGTTAATCCTGTATAAAAACAGGGCATAACAGTTAGGTTAGGTTAAGTTAGGTTAATCTAATCTAATCTAATATTTGTACATTTTGGGCAGTGGGCGGGGCCAAGGGGGCTTACATTTTCACGCATGCGCAGGGGGTAAGGAAGTCGGCGGCGTACATGGCCTCCCGACTCGTAGTGTTCAACTATTGATCCTCAGATCTTAGAGTACCTACTTGGGAACTCTCTTGTGATTAATTAACTTACTGGTTAACGTGACTATTCTTCGTTAATGTTTGTTGTGTGTCTGACCTGCGTCTGTACCTTATTGATTCAGGACGATTTATTTATTGAGGGGCCCATTGCCTCTATGATTTTATCTTATCTCATCTCCTGTATGTTATCAATCTGATCACCTACGTGTACTGTGAGTGGTTATGTCCCTAAGTGCTATTGTGAATAAAGAAACATTGTATCTACCATTGTGTTTCTGTTGTTGTCTGTCATTTGTTTGGTGTAAACAGAGTTAAGGTTAGCGCTCGCCCAGTTGAGAGCATCCTAAGTTGAAGATACTGCACGATCCCCAGAGCTGGAAAGTGCGACCAGAATATACCTCGCTCTTATAAGCGTAGATAACAATTTGCTATCTAAAGGAGGACATCACCAGTATTGTGTTTTTATCTGTGTGTTGTTTCTGTACTGCGTATTAGCCTAGCACTTGAAGCTATATTATTTTACTTAACCCATCCAATCCCAGCGACGGCTACCAGCCGTCAGTAGATAAGTCACTCCCCAGTCCCAGCGACGGCTGGGAGCCGTCAGTAATGTACTTTCCTTGTAACTGCCTGTATCAGGCGGCTGTGCCTGGTACCACGACCGTTTGAGCACTGCTCTCGATATGGCAACACTTCTCAGCTTATATCCAACCCCCTGAAGGCTGAGAGAGCCAGTCTTCCTTCATTTCTTAAGGTGGAAGGTTGTTCTATCTTGCCATTTTAGCCACATTGCTTGGGACTGGGGGGTGGGAGGGGGGACTTTTATTACTATATCCTACGGTACAGTAGGGGTTAAACGTGTAATAAACTACCATTTAAATGTTACTCTGTGTTGTAACTCTGTCCTGTTACATGCCTATACATACAGTATATAGTTATAAACATTGGTATTCTCATTTTTTGCCCACTTAAAGGTGCGGTTACACATGCCCGAATTTTTGCCACCCAAGCAACTTTTGTCACCGCTACGGGCAACTTTTCTGAGACCCAAAAACAAGTGGTTACACATGCAGGAAGAGAGTTGCTCGTAGCACTATCTCCCGTAGCCTACACTCTTTCGTTTTCATTTCGAAATTAATTGGTCTTAATTCGGCCGTTTTAGCTTCCCGTCACGCTATTAATACATCACAATCCCTATGATAAAGCTGAGCATATATAAGTCAGTTGAAACAGCAGCACGCTCATGATTGGCTATCTTAACATTACCCTGATCATTTATTTATTATCTGTATTGTTCCTTATTTATTAATTAAACTAGATATGTTTAAGTAATTTTAATGATTACTTAATAAATTACAGTACTATCCGAATCTAAAGAGCTCTTAGAGAACACAGGAAACACAATAATAACGTATATAGCCTATCATAAAGTAAACACAAGCAAGATAAAGATATGATAAACCAAAGAAGTAAGCAAGAGAGAAGACTGGCTGGCCCGGGGGCCTTGCTTTACGTATTACACATTTAAAATAGGCAGTGACAGTATTTCTTTCCTTGCTTGTGTTTACTGTATTATATGTAGGATTTGATGTGTTCCATGTGGTATTTTATAGCTCTTAAAGTTCGGATATCACCTGTCACATTATCATTAGAAGTATTAAAACTTATTTAGTTTAATATAGCCTACTGTAGCCTATATGGAATATATGGCCACGACATAGCTTATTAATTCACGCCAAACACTATTACCATATACTGTACATGCAGGCTACTAAGTTATGTAAAGAGTAGCCTACTATTTAGCACGTCGCATTAACCGAACCTATAATGCATAAATACGGTATTTAATCAAGATTACAAAGCATACAGAATACATCATTTGTAATACTGAAGGAAGTATTAGGCTAACCATTGCAGTAACGAAGCTATTATTCATATTTAGTTATAACAAATCATTTACTGTTTCAAATTATAATTGTAAGTTGATTATGATAACCGATATGATACATTTAATCTCTTGAGAGAATATTCTTCCCATTGTTGCCTAAAAATATTGTAGGCTATTTGTACAAACTTGAAATTTCGCATTCATACCGTAGCCTACTTCTTGATTAAACCGTTTTCTCTCATCCCAATCTATTGAATATTATACTGTGATGACATATATATTTAAGGATTGAGCATTATTATAGTATATTAATGCTTGCACATCATATTATAGTTATCACATTACTACTATTGCATGCAAACCATATTTATAGTTGCCGCAACAGGCGATGCGTCCCGTACGTTCGGGACGCAAAAGTTGCCCTATTCGGGTGACAAATGGGTCCCGAAAAAGTTGCTTGGGGCACAAAAGTTGCTCCACGGAGCAACTTTTGTCACCGATTCGGGCAACTCGGGCATGTGTAACCGCGCCTTAAGAAGAGCCCACTTGCAGTGTTATTCAAAGCCAGTAAAAATCCTGGTATAACAAATCATAATCATTAACATATTTAAGAAAAAAAAAAAGGGGGGTAGATATTAATATAGATGTAAGAACGGAAGAGGGAATAATATACAAAATAGAAGATTAAGAGGAAAGGACAGACATGAGAACGAAATAACGAGATATTGGGAGAAATGTGAGGGGAGGTGAATTCAGGTAGGCCTATAGCCTAAATTATAAATATGATTAAATTTATATCCAGTATTCGATAAATAGATATACAATCGTTTAGTCATGTACTTATAACCTTTAACTGTCATGATAGTGTAACGGTTAGAGTGCACTAGGCCTATGTGGTAATCTATAATTTATATAATTTCACCCCAACACCAAACACCTCCAATGAAAATAATATAAGCATATATGTGATCCACCAGGATTCGAACCTGGGTTATCACACACAGATTTGTAAACACTCTAACCATTACACCACCAAGGATCGAATCCCGAGAAGATCACATGCTTTTTCATTAATGTCATTGGAAGGTGTTTGGTGTGAAATATATAAATTATAGTATATACTGTATATTATCAAGCTGATCAGTTCAATCACTATAGCCTATGTCTAACTCAGGTAAACGTTTCTTGATTATCCAGAGCTGACAAGTTTGCCTTCAATAACGACTATAATATAATTAAATTTGAACATTCTTTAGACATTCATAATACACTAAACCAGTTTTTCAAACAGCCGCCTTTTTATTATACACCTTCGCCTCGTATAACATGTGTTTATGTTCTTGTCCCAATTAATTTTAACTTATACTTGAATATCAATGACGTAATAACGAAACACGGACACAATCTGAAATATGCAAATGTGGGAAAGGTGACGAGAGAGATCGCGCCGGAGAGACAGCGGAACAATAGCACGTTGTCAATCTAGCTATTTTACTATTATAGTACATCTAGCTATAACTTTAACATCAATATACTCGAAATTTAAAGGTATCTTGTTGGTTTGAGCCACATATAATTGGCCCTATGGATAAATTATATTGATCCATAGTGATATTGTGCTGTTCCTAGTATCTGATGACGTTTAAGTGACTTTTTAAATCAATGTAGCGACATTTCAAACGCAAAGCCGCTAAGTTGGCAACCACTCTAACCATCTCGTCGCCATCTTGCGACGAAAGTATCCAGCAAAACTCGGGGCTTAGCAGTATTTCTTGGGAGTCTAATTACTCCCAAGACTTTTTTGCTTTTTTACCACACTTTTCACCTTCCTAAACCCCCCTAGCCTGTGTTCTGACCAGGATACAGTGCATATTTTATCTGTTTGTGTGACAATGGCCTGCTAAACTGTTCAAGATGTGTTGCGTGGATCATACTAGGGGAGTCTCCTCCGGCCCTCAAGTCACCTCAGTGGTGTATGGAACCACCCTCGGTCATGGACAAGAAGGCCGCACTCAGGGTGGCTCAAGTGCCCAATAAAAGTGGCACTGATCCTCCCGCTAAAGGTCAGTAAAATATAATGTAAAGTAGCTGATGGCAGGTCTCACATCCATGATGGCGTAACGTTATCATTTATTGTACTCGTGCCTTGCTGCCCATACTTCATTTCGCTGGCTAATATTAGCCCTTGTTCTAGCTGTCTAGGCTATAGTATAACTATGGCTAGATGGATGCTAACTTGTTATAGCTTTCCCTTTAGGGCCTAGTATTAATGTTATAGCCTAGTTGTACAAATTTGGAAGGTAGCCAATTCCCAGTCCGATCTGCCATTCATTTAAAGCTAACTGGCAACTGTCACTGTGGCTCTGTGTCATACTGTACTCGATAAATGTTTCGCAATTTTCCCATTATAATATCCTCAAGAAACCTATTAAGAACTGGTCAGGGGACTGGTTATAACTTGTAGGATGTTTAATTGAAGTGCGGAAATCAGTATTTACTGAGAAATAACAGTCTTAAAATGCGCTATGTTTTACCTGACTACCTTTTCTTTGAGTCACCCAGGGTTAGGTTAGGTTAGAGTTATTGGTAACATTCAAGGAGACTACATCAGGACTCTTCTTCTAGACTTCTTACCTCTGACCAGGTATAGGCTATCCTAGTGTTTACTAGCCTTTACTACCCCTTTGAAAGGACTTTAGCCTAACGGCTCGCTTGGTGTAGTGACTAGCGTCTCGGACTTCCACCCAGAAGGCCCGGGTTCGCGCCCACGCTCGGCGCATTAAAGATTTTTCACAAGCACTGAGTCGTTACCATCCCTCATGAGCAAAGGGATGGGGTAGTAGTACAGGACCCCAATGGAAATACGCCTAATCGGCCTTATTGAGCTATCCTTAGCTAGCTTAGCATGCGCTAGCTTTAAGAACTATTATTATTATTATTATTATTATTATAACCTAACAAGGGGTTGAGACGTTTCGCAGCAAGTGACGTTTCGCCTCAGGTTCGGTCAGAATCGGTTATGCCTGTTCGCAGCAAATGAATGAGACGGTTCGCAGCAGATTCGTTTAACTGCAATGAGACAGTTCGCAGCAGCTTTAGGGAACAACAACTACAATAGGATAGGCTTATAAACTCCAGCTTTTGTCACTTGTCTTACAGCAATACTGCTGACTTTTAAAATATGGACCGGTACCGGTAAGCAGGCTTTTTAGTTCACCATCCAAAATACAATTAGGCTATGCATTCAGTTCTTCCACACCTTTTATTCTGAATATTTTTTTGTTTTAACTTTCTTAGTAAATATAGGCCTAGGCCTATGTATATTTTGTATTCCAATACAAAAGATACTAAGCGATATTTGTTATATAGGCCTAGTGTAATTATGCAGGTATTACTGTACCGGTACTATCTATGATACATTCTAGCGCATTCCTTAAGGCTATCCCTCAACACGATCGCATCGCATTCCTAATGTCAGTCTAGAGTATATTTGTCTCTACCATAATTTTACACAAGATTTCCTAATTGGTGTAGTGTACTGGGTTTAGTGGTAATTATATATCGTATAATTAATATTTTGGCTAGCTGACATTAACCCGTCCAGTATATTATGTTTTGGCAACTATTAGACCATTTGATTCAGTGGTCAATATACTGTCAGGAGGCGCTACAATATTGGTAAAAAATTAAGCTCAGTAGCATATGATTAAGCGATTTTTCTCCAAATTGTTGATGTAGGTGTCATTCCCGGGAAACAAACATAATACATATTATATGGATATTTACGTTTTAAGGGTTTGTTTACACTTCTTCTTTTTCGTCTTCATCTGGGAGACTTCTTTTGCGTGACTGTCAGTCAACAACTGAGACATCTGGTGGCGAATGCAATGAACTATACTGGTGGCGTCGTGGCCAAAGTAATCACCCTACCTAATTCATGCCAAGAGTACTCGAGTTCACTGACACGTGATGTCTATCGACCAATCAGGTGATGCCATGATTTGGAATACAGGTGGCCCATGATATAAGCTGTCAGTTTGACTCTGGCCAGCTTGTGTAGAGGGTGTGAGCCGATCAAAGCTTTTTCCACCGTCTTTAAAAACACTGAGGCTGCTTAAGACCTTTTCGCCTTCCAATAAGTGTAAACTGTCCAAAGTGCAATAACCAGTGTTCCAAATACAGCTGACGAGGACAGCTGGTTTTGAAATGCACATACACTTGTTTTACATGGAAAAATTCGAAACAAAAATCCACCAGCTGTTGACCAAGATGAGTGGTGATCGAGCCTCCAGCGGCCAGCCAGGCAGCCCAGTACCTCCTCTGTTCATTAAGGTTAGTTGGTTAGTTGGGACAACATAAAGGAGCCGGACCACAGCTAGCTCGGGAATCTTAATGGGTCATCGCAAAGTAACATAGAGTAAAAGATTTTTTCGCATAGGATTAAACTGGCATGCAAGGGCTAGTTGGTTATACTGAGGTTTTGGACCGACAGTTAGCCCATCGATCTTTTTAGGCCTAATAGGTCCGGTAGAGCATAGGCTATACATCATTGCTATTATGCTATATATGTCATTAAGAGCTGAAATGTATTATAAAGGAGAACAAAAATAAAATAAAATACATAGGCCTACTGTAAAACAATAAGTTTTTCAGCCAGTACCCAACCAGCGGGGCTGTGGGGGCGGCAATAATACTAGGTTAGGTTAGGTCAGGTTGTTAGGTCAGGCTAATGTTAACCCCATTCTTACTAGATTAGGTTAGGTAAGGTTGTTAGGTTAGGCTAATGTTAACCCCATTCTTACTAGGTTAGGTTAGGTAAGGTTGTTAGGTTAGGCTAATGTTAACCCCATTCTTACTAGGTTAGGTTAGGTAAGGTTGTTAGGTTAGGCTAATGTTAAACCCATTCTTACTAGGTTAGGTTAGGTTAGGTAAGGTTGTTAGGTTAGGCTAATGTTAACCCCATTCTTACTAGGTTAGGTTAGGTCTTCTTCTTCTTCTTCTTCTTCTTCTTCTTCTTCTTTTGAACCCGCCCGCAGATTAGGTAAGGTTGCGGTAGCATTCAAGGAGACTACTGCAGGACTCTTCTTCTTACCTCTGACCGGGTATAGGCTATCCTAATGTTTACTACCCTATACCCCTTTCAAAGGACATTAGCCTAACCTAACAACCTTACCTAACCTAGTATTATAGGTGGGGGCTGCCGCCCCCACATCCCCGCTTTGACTTAGATTTTTGGTGTATTTGTCTGTGAAGTGGGTATTTTTCAATTTGTTGATAACGAAAATCCTCCATGCGGACTATATGGAGAAAAATATGGCGAATCTATTGGTGCCTATTTTCCCTAATAAATTGTTTCTCATAACGTCGCACTAGTGTCCTTGAATATTTTCAAGGTTGCTAGGTTAGGCTAATGTTAACCCCATTCTTACTAGATTAGGTTAGGTAAGGTTGTTAGGTTAGGCTAATGTTAACCCCATTCTTACTAGGTTAGGTTAGGCTAATGTTAACCCCATTCTTACTAGGTTAGGTTAGGTTAGGCTAATGTTAAACCCATTCTTACTAGGTTAGGTTAGGTAAGGTTGTTAGGTTAGGCTAATGTTAACCCCATTCTTACTAGGTTAGGTTAGGTTAGGTAAGGTTGCGGTAGCATTCAAGGAGACTACAGCAGGACTCTTCTTCTTCTTACCTCTGACCGGGTATAGGCTATCCTAGTGTTTACTACCCTATACCCCTTTGAAAGGACATTAGCCTAACCTAACAACCTTACCTAACCTAGTATTATAGGTGGGGGCTGCCGCCCCCACATCCCCGCTTTGACTTAGATTTTTGGTGTATTTGTCTGTGAAGTGGGTATTTTTCAATTTGTTGATAACGAAAATCCTCCATGCGGACTATATGGAGAAAAATATGGCGAATCTATTGGTGCCTATTTTCCCTAATAAATTGTTTCTCATAATGTCGCACTAGTGTCCTTGAATATTATCAAGGTTGCTAGGTTAGGCTAATGTTAACCCCATTCTTACTAGGTTAGGTTAGGTAAGGTTGTTAGGTTAGGCTAATGTTAACCCCATTCTTACTAGGTTAGGTTAGGTAAGGTTGTTAGGTTAGGCTAATGTTAACCCCATTCTTACTAGTAGAGAATACAAAAAAGTCCGGACGGAAGGGATACTTCGCCTTCCTAGACATAGAGAAAGCATATGACAGAGTGAACAGGTACAAGTTGTGTAGGCTGCTTGAAACAGTAGGTGTGAGTGAAAAGATAATAAATATCATAAGAAGTATGTATGAGAATACCAGGGCTAGATACAGTATGGGGGATATAGAGACAGACTGGGTCGAAAACAAGCAGGGAGTTAGACAGGGCTGTGGGCTAACATCATGGGGTTAACATCACTATCCCCCCTCCTGTTTGGGATGTACACAGAGGAACTAGCTGCAAGAATGAAAGAAGCCGGCAGGGGAACACTAATTGGGAACGAACGTCTGGGTATCTTGCTATATGCAGATGATGTAGTGATCATGAGCGACAACCGAGAGGATCTGCAGAGGATGCTAGATGTGGTGTCCGAATATGGGAATGATCTGAATGTGAGGTTTAGCAGGGAGAAAAGTAAAGTACAGTACTAGTAGTGAATGGAGATGAAACGGATGTGGGTGCGACGTGGCTACTTGGGAATAATATTATTACCCAAACAAATGAATACAAGTACCTGGGAATGACAGTGGATGCAAGAGGATGCGAGAAAACAAAAGATGAGAGACTAACAAGAGCGAGCCAGTGGGTGGGAAGACTTGGCAGTGCTGCAAGGTGTAGAGCGAACAAGTATGAAGTAGTGAGAGGAGTATGGAAAGGTATGGCGGTGCCAGGCCTGATGTATGGTCTGGAAACCATCCCGTGGACAACGAATGACACGGCAAAGCTGGATGTTGCCCAGAATAGGGTCGGAAGGCTCGCACTGGGAGCGAACAAGTACACTGCAGTAGAAGCCTTGAGAGGTGACGCGGGGTGGAGCTCCTTTGAAGAAAGAATAGACAAGGGAGTCCTATGGTACCGAGTCAGACTGGAAAAAATGAATGGTGATAGATGGGCACGAAAGGTGTTTGAATGGGCTAAGGAGAGCAGTAAATGGAACAAGATGTGCGACAGAAAGATAGAGAAGTACGGAATGCGTGGTATCATGATGGGGGAAAGTATGGAAATGTGGAGCCATGAGAGATTGAAGAAAGAGATCGGCAAACGGGTACAAAGCGTAGCAAGGGACGAATGGGCGGGGAATATGAGAAACAAGAGTTCACTAGAATGGTACATGTGTAAGCAACAGCCAAGAAGGGAGCCATTCTACGATGGGAGCATCGGAGGTGAACTCCTCTTCAAGGCCCGAACTAAGTCGCTTGAGCTGAACAGCAGAACATATAGATGGTCAAATGAAGGCATGCAAGATGTGCGAGAGCGGGGAGGATGAGACTGTGGAGCATATCCTCCTAAAGTGCAGAAAATATGAAGGAGAAAGGCGGGTAATGCTAAGATCCATAGTGCAAGAGATTGGTGCGGAGGAATGGAATGCAGTGGTAGGAAGGTATGAATGGGGGCTCGACGGAATAGTGATCTACCTGCTTGGCCTGAACGACCTAAACATGTGGAATGAGACCACTGCACGGAGTGTTAAGGACTACCTAGAGGGAGTGTGGAGGAAAAGATCAGCCTCACAATAGTGAGGCTGGGGTGAGAATGCCCACAGGGGAACAATCTTCTTTTATTCTCAACCTGTCCTTTTCCATTATAGTTTATAAGTTTATCCTAGGAGAGAGAGCCGATACTAAGGCCACACCTCGACCAGTCGAGCGTGACTCTCGCACCAAGACCAAGACCGGTTAGGTTAGGTTGTTAGGTTAGGCTAATGTTAACCCCATTCTTACTTCGTTAGGTTAGGCTAATGTTAACCTTATGAAAACCCAAACAAAGATTTTATTAGGGTTACTGTGTAATTTTAACATGAACATTAGTAAAATCCGAGCCAAGTTTCGTCAAAACTTGGCTCGTGTTTTCTAAATGTCGGGTTATATGGGTATGGAAATTTACAAAACCCGAGCCAACATGTTAATAAGGTTACGGTGATATTTTAATTTTTAAATTAGTTAAATCAGAGCCAAGTTTCGTCAAAACTTGGCTCGGGTTTTCAAAAAGTCGGGGTTTATGGGTCTGGAAATTGACAAAACCCGAGCCAATAATTTACCAAGGTTACTGTGTTTTTTTACATTTGATTTTTACATTTGTTAAATCCGAGCCAAGTTTCGTCAAAACTTGGCTCGGGTTTTCAAAAAATCAGGTTTTATGGGTCTGGAAATTTAACAAACCCGAGCCAAATTTGGGTTACAAATGTGTATTATCGTGTTCTATACGCTTTTTACCCCTCAATTTCCCTGATCTTCATAGCCCTCCCCACTATCAGGGGGCGTGTCTTTAGATTGATGGATAATGGGTAAATGCTTAATTCCCATTCAATTTCATCACTAGATTCGACTAAAACACCAAAAAAAAAATTAAAATACAAAAAAAAAAAAAAAATGAAAAACACGTTGTTGCGTCTCCTGTATATTAACCGATTCAGTTTATTAAGAAAAACTTAGGCTAGCAATGGGGGACAGGAAAACGTCATCAAAATATCACTCATTTCTATATGTACCGGTATTAATGTTACAGACATATTACTCTCAAATTCGACGACGTTTATTCTGTCTCCCATTATAAAACAATCTATGTCTAGGGCTCTAGGTCTCTCGTGGTGCTGGCAAGTTTTAGTTTCTGTGTGAGTTATCCCAGATTCGAGTCCCGGGACTTCCTCGTGAGCTTTGTAGGCCAATTTAATTCGGGACTTTGTCTTCTGATTTGAGACTTATCATCTTTGTGTGTTATGATTTAGGCTATATGTTCATTCTAGCACATTATTATTATGTGTATACTATCTATGATACATTCTAGCGCATTCCTAATGTCAGTCTAGCGTATATTTGTCTCAATTGACCACTTGCGAGTTTCGTTCTATAAGGAAGTTGGAGTTGTAGACATCGATATTTAGCAGGATTACTAGCTTAAATACGGTTGAAGTTCATTTATATATACATAGAATCCAATTCAACATACCCTTTAGCCATCAGAAACCTACATTATTATTGCATTTCTGTTTACAATCGATGTCTACAGCTTCAACTTTCTTATAGCCTGAAACTCGCAAGTGGTCAAATTCCTAAATTGGTGTAGTGTAGTCTACTGGGTTTAGTGGTAATTATATAGGCTATCATATACTTATATGTTTGGCTAGCTGATATTAACCCGTCCAGTATATTATGTTCTGGCAACTATTAGACTATTTTGTTCAGTTTATTAAGAAATACTATTACTTTTTGTGTCTGTGGTCAAAAGATTTGTATTTCTCCAGTTAGGAAGAATCCACTTATTCAAACCAATCAGCCCCAGTAAAAACCTGGCATAACAATATTAATACAAAAATAATAATAATAAACCCGTGTTGGTCAGTGTCAATTTAGCTACTTTCCCACGACACTAGCGGTATTAAAGTTAAGCATCTTGATTTGGTAGCTGGTGTGGGATTCTTACAGTTTCTTACAGTAGATCCTCTGGAAAAAGGCAAACTATGCCTGTGTATCCAGCTCAGTACCAGTACTTGCACTGCTGCGGTCGTTCACGGTGTTGGCGGCGGCGGTAGCAGACGCAACATTTTTACTATTCTGTATTTTTGTTTTATAATCAAACTTCAAATCTTGTCTTCCCCATGCTTTATCAAGATTACTTTCAAACTCCCTTATTGATTCGGAATCGACTACATACTGGGGCAGTGCGTTCCACTCATTTACCACTCTATCACAAAATGAGTTCTTTGCCTTCTCAAGCCTATTTCTTTCTTTGTAAATTTTCTTAGAGTGTCCTCTCGTTCTTGTTCCCTCCCGCATCAAGAAGATACCTTCACACACATCCTCATCGTACTTTCCCGACACTATCTTAAAAGTCTCTTATCATATCCCCTCTCTTTCTCCTATATGCCAGTGTCGGAAGCCCCAGTGTCCTCAACCTCTGCTCATAGCCCGCATTCTTCAACGTTGGTACCAGCTTGCTAGCTCTCCTCTGCACTTTCTCCACTGCTTCTATATCCTTTACCATATATGGAGCCCACACCTGGTTCGCATATTCCAGGTGCGGCCTAACCAGCGCTGTATAGAGATTCCTGAAGATTTCTTCGTCAAGTGACACAAATGTCCTCCGTATCAGCCCTACAATTCTATTGGCTTTGTTTATCTTTTCCGCTAAATGTTCTGAGAAATTTAACTTATTGTCTATCACTACTCCTATATCCTTTTCTGCACTCACTTCCTCCATCGCTTCATACATACTGTATCCTACCTTGTCTATCTTGCTGGTCCCAATCCGCATGTACTTGCATTTTTTTGGATGAAAAGGCATTAACCAATGCTCAGACCATCCCTTCATGCCCTCCACATCTCCTTGAAGCAAACCCATATCTTCCTTACTCCTCACTCTTCTATACAGTTTAGTGTCATCCGCATACAGGTATACCTCACTTCCATTAGTTATAACTTCAGGCAAGTCGTTGATAAATATAACGAACAGCAGTGGTCCCAACACAGATCCCTGAGGTACCCCACTTGTAATTTCCCTCCACCCCGAGCCTATTCCATTCACCAGTACCCTCTGTCTCCGATCTTTCAGGAAGGCTTCTATCCATTTCACACATTTCTCCCCTATATTATAGCTTCTAACTTTCTCTATTAACCTTTTATGTGGGACCTTATCGAAGGCCTTCATAAAATCGCAATATACCACGTCTATTACATCACCATCTTCTAGAATTTGCATCCAATCATCTACCACCTTAATTAGCTGTAGTACCGTCGACCTCCCCGGCAAGAATCCGAACTGTCTCCCACTGAAAAGTTGGTTTGACTTCATATGATCCATTATTCCTTCTCTAATTACCGTTTCCATTAGTTTACACACAACACTTGTCAAACTGACTGGTCTATAATTCCCTGGGTCATTTCTCTTTCCCTTCTTAAATATAGCTGTTATGTTCGCCTCTCTCCAGTCCATCGGGATTTGTCCTGTATTAAACGATACCTCAAATAACATTTTCAATGGCTCTACTAACATCTCCCCTCCTTCCTTTATGATTCTTGGGTGTATCCCATCCGGTCCCGGTGACTTACTTCTGTTCATTTTTTCTATAGCCCTTCTTATTCTAGCATGGGAAAACTCTATTAGTTCTAGTGCCGGTGCCTGTTTGATGGGAATAGTAGGCACTGCATCCTCCGACTCCACTGTTCGTACCCCCCCAAAGTATTTCCCCAGCACCTCTGCTTTCTCCTTATCAGTCTCCGCTCTACTCCCATCATTCAACCCCCCTACCAGCTCTGGGATCCCTACTCTTCTTGTTAACTTTTCCTGAATGTACTTCCAGAATATTTTTGGATTATCCTTCACATTTCTAGCTATCTCTCTCTCCCTCTCCTTCACCCCCCCTCCTTGTTTCCCACCTTATTTTATTGTTTATTTGTCTGCGTTCCAGATCCACTTCCTTAGCCTCTATACTAGACCCCCTGTTCTTTTTTAACAATTTTAATCTTTCCCACAATCGTTTCTTTCTTCTAATCAATATCCAAAGCTTTCTTTTCATTGGCAATTCTGGGTTAGTTCTTTTCCTCAATTTTGTTTTATCCTTATATTCCCTTACTGGTACACTTTTGGATACAGCATTCTCCAGTTTGACTCTAATTTTCCTCCACATTCCTTCAGCGTCTTCACCGTTCAAGTATTCCCCCCAGTCAATGTCCAAACACCGTCTCAGCAGCTCATAATCTGCTCTATCATACATGTATATTTTTCTATTGCTTCTATTATCCCTCTCTGATTTAATGTTACAACTAAAGCTTATACAGGCATGGTCACTACGACCTATAGGGCTATCCACATTAACATGTTCCACTATATCCTCTTCATTGCTAAAAATCAAATCAAATACACTCCCCTGCGTCCCATCTCTATATCTTGTCATCTCTACAATATGTTGCGTTAAAAAACAATCTCTCACTTTCTCTATAAACTTATTTTCCAGGCTACCCTGTCCCGCTGCAGTAGTACAATTAGCCCAGGGATGGTTCGCCGCAGTTCCAATTATCGTCCGGGCTCGTTCGCCGCGGTAAGGCGAACCGTCACTTGCTGCAAAACGTCTTGCTCCCACCTAACAACCTTACCTAACCTATCCTAGTATTATGGGTAATAATACTAATAATAATACTATTATGGGTAATAATACACCCCCCGCTATTTGACATCTTTAACAGATTTTTGGTGTATTTTTCTTTGAAATCAGGTTTTTTCAAGTTATCGATAATGAAAATCCTCCATGCGGACTATAGGCTAATGAGAAAAATGTGGCGATTCTATTGGTCGCTATTTTCCCTAATAAATTGGGTCAATTTAAAGATCTATCTATCTATCTATTGCCTGACGCCGTGATCCCCGAAGGGGTGGCCACGAACGAACCGCCCCCATGCACCTCTGTCCCCAGTCAGTCGACGCCCCTCCCCCCAACCAGCACCGCCTTCGTTCATGTAGTTCCTCACTCCATCCTTCCACCTCATATTCGGTCTACCTCTCCCCCTCTGTCCCTCCACCTCGCTCTCGTACACCCTCTTAGTCATTCTCTCGCTTTCCATACGTTCCATATGGCCGAACCATCTCAAGTTGTTCCTTTTCACACTTTCCAGCACATCTACCTCCACACCACACCTCCTTCTTACTTCCTCATTAGTCTGTCTATCCCTCCATGTAACTCCGCACGCACTCCTTAAGTAATTCATTTCCACTGCTCTCACTCTTGGTCTGAGTCTCTCAACCAACGTCCATGCTTCGCTTCCGTAAGTCAGTGTCGGGATTACCACACTGTCATGCAAGGACTTCTTCACTTCCATACTGACCACCCTATTTCTTGTTACTGCTTTTAGCGTTCCTACAACCCTCTTCCCCTGTTGTACCCTCTCCCGCACCTCTTCATCCATAGTCCCATCTTTACTCAACACACTGCCCAGATACTTAAAAGAGTTGACGATCTCCATAGCCTGATCTTTTATGAGTACTTTTAATGTATTTTAAGCAATTTACGACTTGTTCTGATAGAGTTTTAGTGGTAGCAAATTTTGCTCCGGCAATAAAGCGATATTTATAAGGTCTTTTATGAAATTTAGGTAACATGTATAATTTTGCAATGCACTTGTTCTTATCAGAAAGTTTAATATCAAATATTATATTTTTCTTGGTATGTTCATCGATTAAGTTATCAATATTCAGATTATTTTGAATTTCATAAACAGAATTACCGCAAATATTTTTACGTAATATGTTACCCTTAATACCTAATTCTTTTTTCATATTTTCAAGATAAAATTCCTTACATGTGAAGCTATAATTATTGCTGGCTTTATCTACTGTAGTGATTACAAAATGTTTATGTAAATTTATTAAATCAGCTTTAAGCTTATTATAATTATAGTCTATAAAATCTGAAAGATTAAATTAATTTTTAAGCGAGAAAATTTTATTTCTAATTAACTTAATTAATAATTTAGACCATGCTTCTAGTTCTCTTGCATTGCAGCACGCAATTTTTAACAATTTATCTTTTAGTTTATTGACTGAAAAAACAATATCTTTTAAAATTATGTCCCATGTTACTTTATTACTCCCTATTCTAAATTTAAACCCTTTACGACATAGCTCCGCTAATTTGTCGTTTGCAAAATGTTTAACTAGTTCTACATCACCTGTTAATATGTGACATATCGGACTATAAATGAACTTTGCTAGTGCATCACGTCTGCTAGCTGGCATATCCATGACTCTTTCACACACGCATTTATTATTATTGAAAATATCATTATCTGAAAGATTTCCTAAAACTTTATTATAATTACAAATAATAGACCCAACAGGTCGTTCATATGAATACACTATTAATGGTTTGAAATCTTTACAACCATCTGGTAACATGGACTTAACTTTCTTTGAATTAATAAGACTGTTAACATTAATTTTGTCTAAAATTTTAGAGGAATAATTTAAAGTGGACATGACTTTATCTTTAATACGGTTATCTTTGGATTTCTTAGAATTAGCTCTAATATATCCCATAAAAGCAAAGACTATATTCTTAAATTTATTTGTGAAATTATGTTTATTATTTAGAATATTTTCTATAAAAGGAGCAAAACTTTTCTTTTGTAGGCCTTTCAATGAGTCTTTTAATTTTTTAATTCCGAAATTTCGATATAATGAATATAAATTATTAACAATAATTTTAATATCAGACCTGTTTTTCTTTTTATTAAATGTATTTAGTCTTCTTTTACCGTGTCTACCAGGTCTTCTGTTTAAAACAGGGAAGTTAAAATATGGGTTATTAAAATCGTTTTTTAATAAATCTTTATACAAAATGTTGCCTACATTTTTTATTTGATTGTTAAGTCCAAATGGATAGATGGTCATTAATTTTCCAATCCAATAATTTTCTCTATCTAAAACATTTTGATTACTTTGAACAATTTCTATAATTTTGTATTTACAATCAAATTTAGTACAATCTGTGTTAAAATGCTTATATAGAAGAATCTTGGAGTCGATGCCGTTCTTAATTCCTGATCTATGCCCGTAGGCTCTTTCTCTTAAACATTGCTCCGTCTTTCCAACATATTGTATACCACATTTCTCACAGGTTATTAAATAGATAACATTCTTTACTTTACATGGAGATGTTACATTAACAGAAGAATTTAGAAACAAAAATTTTGTATTGGTAATGTAACTTTTAAAAAATGTTTGATGTTCAAAATCAAATTCATTCACACAGAGTTTACATTTACAGTTATCATCGAAAAGACGCCGGTTATTTTCATTATTATTTTTAATTTTTAAGTTTTTATAATTTTGCCGGGTGCGAGGGTACAAAGAATATTCTGACACATAGTCCGTGGCCGGTCCTGGTTCGTCAACGAGTACAAGTAAAGGAAGGGACAGTACATGGGGAACACGTCGTACACTAATGTTGCCACTAGTACAGACCGTCCTCACATCTATACTATCCCTGAACCTATATAAATTAAAATGTAAAACTTGCAAACTAAACAAACCTTTAGCCTTTTAGCCTTTTTTTTTTTTTTCTCCCTTATAATACATTTCAGCTCTTAATGCCTTATATAGCAATGATGTATATGCTCTACCGGACCTATTAGGCCTAAACAGATCGATGGGCTAACTGTCGGTCCAAAACATCAGTATAACCAAAGATTTGACCTATTTTGGCACACTGAGTAAATTTAAGACTGTTATTTCTCAGTAAATACTGATTTCCGCACTTCAATTAAACATCCTACAAGTTATAACCAGTCCTCTGACCAGTTCTTAATAGGTTACTTGAGGATAGGAAAACGGGAAGATAGAGAAATTTTTAACGCTTAACCTAACCTAACCGAAAACTAACCTGTCTCGCCGACGGTCTAAACCCAGCTCACGTTCCCTGTTTAGGGGTCGAGATGTTTCGCAACAAGTGACGTTTCGCCGCAGGTACAGTCAGAATCGGTTATGCCTGTTCGCAGCAAATTAAGGAGACTGTTCGCAGCAGTTCGTTTCACCATCAAAAATACGATTATGCATTCAGTGTTTCCACCGCTTTTATTCTGAATTCCTTAGATTTCTAAAAATCCTTATTTTTAACTTAGCCTACTTAGTAAACATATTTATATGTTATATTTCAATACAAACTACAAAGGATATACTTAGCGATATTTGTCTAGTGTAACTATGCAGGTTATTACCGTACCGTACTATGGGCCTAGCTATGATTCATTCTAGCGCATTCCTTATGTCGGTGTAGCGTCTATTTTTGTCTCAATTACCATTAATTTTCCTCTATCTCCACAAAATGTCCTAATTGGTGTAGTGTACTGGGTTTAGTGCATGGAGGTATTATACCTCCATGGTTTAGTGGTCATTAGCTGACATTAACCCATCCAGTATATTATTTTCTGGCAACTATTAATTATTTTATTCAGTTTAAGAAAGAATTATCAATTATAAAACAATCTATGTCTCGGTCTATCGTGGTGCTTGAAAGTTTTAGTTTCTGTGCGAGTTGTCTCGGGACTTCCTTGTTTAATATATAGGCTATCATGTAATACCTGTTTCAACCTTTTTTAAATTATGACACGATGACCCATATTATTTCTACTTTCTGGCTAATATTAGACTGTTTTATTCATATTAGGAAATATATATGGAATTAATTGAGATAATGTGTATCATTTCAAAAGCATCAGATGGGATTCGAAATGTAAGAGATCCTTACTTAGCTGTATAACATCGTCCAGTGATGTTTTAATTGCATAAAATTTATTATTTTATAATTATATATAATAAAATACCGGTATATTAAGAAGCTGCATGTTGGTGTTTAACCTATTCCTTAAGTACTATTAAAACATACTTTAAAATATATATTTAATAAAAAAATAATAAAAAAAAGAAAAATTGTTGGTCAGTGTCAATTTAGCTATTTTCCCACGACTCTAGCGGTATTAAGCATCTTGATTTGGTAGCCCTGGTGTGGGTCGGTTCGCCTCAGTTCCAATTAGTGTCCGGGCTCGTTCGCCGCGGTAAAGCAAACCGTCACTTGCTGCGAAACTTCTTGCTCCCCCCTGTTTATGGGTGCGCGACGGTCTAAACCCAGCTCACGTTCCCTGTTTATGGGTGCGCGACGGTCTAAACCCAGCTCACGTTCCCTGTGTTATGGGTGAACACCTACCTATGTTCACCTATGTGGAGTTCGCCACTCTTGCTAGTGGCACCGAAGAGCGCACCGCCCTTCGTTGTTGTTTGAGAATTGGTGCAGCAGACTATTCGAAGAGGTGGAGCGCACCCTTGTGAAGATGGGCTCGTCTGGCACTTTTTGTAGTTCGACATCGAGAGCTCTCTTGAAGCTGTCTAACGAGACACCTCTCATGTCTCTCACTCACCGCGGGAGTTTGTTGAATAGACGTGCTCCTCTATGTGATAACCAGCCCTCTCGCAGAGAGCCCATAGCCCCCCGATTTATCATCTTGGGGATATCGCATTCCCAGCTTCTTCTATCATTGAATTTCATTGTTATTGGTGTATGTAGATTTGGTACAAAACCCTCTGTAATCCAACAGTTTCCCGTATTTCACTTACAGTATAGTGATTTTGCGACCGTAATTACATGTACACCAACAAAGTATCGTTCATGAAAGTGATAAAACACTGATAATCATCGATGGGGCCCGTAACTGGTTGGTCATAAACTAATACCCAGCAGCCTTATTTACCATGTTTTTATTTATTTTTCTATGTAGAATTTTAATGAAGGGGGCAAGGGGCGCGCATTTGACAGGTACCAGCACTGTGCACATACTTATTAGAGATTTAATTTAGGTTTCCATGCATCCATCAACAACCTACACCCTTTTCTGTTCTGATACTGTACTAGGCTAAGTCTAGTCTAGTAGGCTACCGTAATAGAAACTATTTAATAAATGTTTTTAGCCTAGTCACTACTCACTAGTGACTAGTGTTTTATTATTGTGTTTCATGGTTTGAGTGGAGGATTTGCAAAATTGCATAGGCTAATGCATTGACTTGCCCATTATCCATCAGGCAAACCGCACACTAGGGTTCTTGAGGAAGAATTTATACAATTGTACACAAGAGACAAGGGGTGAAATGTAGAGTTCGAGCGTACTGCCAGCCTTGTTTATGTTACGCGCTCCCGATCGCTAGCGCTGCACCCGAGATGGATCGACCGTGAGCGCACACATCGATCGATTGTTGCGCTGACGAACGATGGTTTTCCATGCGCTCAGGATGGATTTAGTCATGTATTTGAACAGACAAATCGATCGATTGTTGCGCTGACGACCATTTGTTTTCCTGCGCTCAGGATGGATTTATATTCGAAAAGTACCGGTAATAATAAAGACGAACAGTCTTTTAACTCCTTGCGACATATATGACGCGATCGCGTCATATGGAACTTATAACCAAAAACTCATATGACACGATCGCGTCATATGGACTTATCTCCATGCCTCTCCAATAAGTTTATGACGCGATTTTGCGTCATATGAGCTCAGTAAGTCCGATAAGTTAGCTTACGATAAAACCGTTGGTGGCAACCTCAGCCTCCTCCGATAATTCTAACGGCCGCAGTGTTATTGTGAGTGTAGTGCGAGGCAGTGGCAATGATCCCGGGGCTCCCGCCTCCTCGGACTTATTGGAACATAATATGTCTGAAGGCGTTAATAGAACTTTTAATTGGTTCACATGTTAAAAAACAATAATTGACGGTCAATATACAGGAAACGCAACAATATAGGTAGCAAATTTCTAATGGTAGTTTTGGGTTCCTATTATCATATTTTTAATTTCTATATACAGTAAACTTCCGTTAATTCGAAGGGCAGCGGACCGGCCCTCGTTCGGATTAGTGGATTTTTCGGATTATCGGACTTTACCCCTATGAACCTGTGTATTAACCCTCCAACCCCGGCTAGGGTAGATCGTGACTGTACTCTGTGACCAGGGTTTTTGAGGAATTTTGGTCCATGTTGATTCACCTGTTACTCCTGAAATACATGACACAAAGTTATAAAAAAAAAAAAAATGTTGCACAAACCTTCATGTGTAGAATGCCGTTGAGTAGAGGTCTCTAGCCCAAGTGATTGCATAATGGCGAGCGCGGGAAGTGGAGTGATTTTTATGCGGGAAAATCTTCCCGCATTCGGATGTGTCGCCTTGGCCCAGGCCCCGGCTTGGCTAACCTACTGCGCACTTAGCCACTCGTCGCGCCAGAGTTTTTACCTCCCGGAGGCGATTTTATTTATTGATAGTGATGTTATTATAGTTATTTGGAGTCCAATTATATAAAATATGTGTATTAGGCTATCATTGTGACTAATATTTCACATTTTCACTCGATACCGTAGTTTTTATGAGTAATTGAGGCTGGTTATTGTTATATTACGCACTGATTATTCGTTATCACAGGTGTTTATTATACTTTGGCCATCCCATCTAATATTAGTTCGTGTGTCACTTTCATTTTGGTAAATATGCTTGAGAGAGTGTCACTGTCACTGATAATGCTCATTTTCACTTGATACGGTACATTTTATTAGTAATTGAGGTAGGTTATTGTTATATTAGGCAGTGATTATTCGTTATCACAGGTGTTTATTATACTTTGGCCATCTAATATTACTTCGTGTGTCACTTTCACTTTGGTAAATATGCTTGAGAGTGTCACTGTCACTGATAATGCTCATTTTCACTTGATACGGTACATTTTATTAGTAATTGAGGTAGGTTATTGTTATATTAGGCAGTGATTATTCGTTATCACAGGTGTTTATTATACTTTGGCCATCTAATATTACTTTGTGTGTCACTTTCACTTTGGTAAATATGCTTGAGAGAGTGTCACTGTCACTAATAATGCTCATTTTCACTTGATACGGTACATTTTATTAGTAATTGAGGTAGGTTATGGTTATATTAGGCACTGATTATTCGTTATCACAGGTGTTTATTATACTTTGGCCATCTAATATTATGTCATGTCACTTTCACTTAGTTATATGCTTTGTAAACGTTTTATATACAATTTATGGTGTCTTTCTTCACTTATTTATATATGTTTTCATAATACATGACTTTTTTATCACAATACATTGTTTTATTTCCACTTGTTGCCTATATACATACATATTGTCAGTCTTTGGTACTTTCACTATGATTATTAGTTAGTACTCCTGCTTGATGTGGTACTCAGCAAAGCACGGTATAGCACATAGTGACACCTGGCACTCCACACACTGCATGGTGGTCTTCTTCTGCTTTCTCGGCCTCACCTGGCTGTTCCAGCAGACATGGCACCGCCTTCTGCTAATGGTGACTCCATCTCGTTCCAGAGGCAGGTAACGGAGCTTGTGCACATTTAGATACTGTGCACACTGCATGCGGTCCTGAACGGGGCGCCCAGGTTGTGCCACAGCCCTCTGTGGCGTAGCATACCTGTCCAGGAGCTCCACCAACACCTGTTTTTGGAACCTCCGCAGGCTACTGAACTTCCTGGGTGTGCGCGGATTCCGAAGCCTGTAGATATTGTAGGCATTCAGCATTGACATGTCCACCATGTGCAGAAAGAACTTTTTGTACCATCTGCACGAGGTACGCAGACAGTCGATGAAGCCTATCTGCATGTCGGACTTGTCCACCAGCCTCATATTTATGTCCATTACAGCATCGGGCTTGGTCACCCTGACTTGGGTGCGGCGATCCACCTTGCCAGTCTCAACCATTTCCCCCTTGTGGACGGTGCTCAGGAGGTTGACCTTCCGCTGGTCGTGCCAGTGGATAGCCAGAATGGGTCCCGACTTCTTCTTGAAGACATCGCCTTTCTTGGTTTTAGGAGGGAAAGTTGGCATGCCCTTCCTTTTCGCTCTAACTGTGCCTACAGTCCCCGTCTTGCGCTGATGGAGGTACTTTGAGAGAGTGGGGGACGTGTAGTAGTTGTCCGTGTAGAGGACGTAATTCTTCTCGAAGTACCGGTTCATCATGGCTTGAACCACTGCTCCGCCAAAGCCAATGAGGTGGTCTATTTCCACGTCCCCTTCCTTCCCGCTGTAGACCAGGAAGTCCAGGACATAGCCAGTTTGGCAATCGCACAGCACAAAGAACTTTATACCAAAGCGATGTCTCTTTGAGGGGATGTACTGCCTGAAGCTCAGCTTTCCCCGGAACAGCACAAGAGACTCATCAATACAGACGTTGCAGAAGGGCGTGAAGTATGACGTGAAACGTTCTCGCATCATCTCTTACAACGTCCTAATCTTCCACAGCTTGTCAGGGAGATGCATGTCGGTGTTGGTGACAAGATGGAGCGCTCTGAGGATGTCGAGGTACCGGTCCCGAGAGATGTATTTCCCGAAGGCAGGGGTGGATATCAGATCTTTGGTGATCCAATAGTCAGCCAACCTGTGCTTCTTTACATGAGGCATTAGCATGGTGATTGCCAGGAACACCATGAACTCGGGATGAGTCACTGGGGTCCACCGCTTCATGTGGCCCTTGGTCACCTTGCCAAAAAAGTTCACCTGGATTTGGTGGTGCTTGTTTGTCTCCTCTATGACAAACTCAGTAACCTCCTTATCAAAAAATGCCTCAATAAGCTCATGTGGTGGAGCATTGGGGCCTGCGGGAAAACTTGGGGTAACTCCTGAACCCTCCTGTACCTCATCAAAAGGGGTTACATCAGGGTCATTCACTTCATCAGCAGCCACATCCTGCCAGTTGAAAATATAAAATGGGTCCTGCTGGCGACGCTGACGAGGAGCTGCAGCTGGGGCAGCAAGCCCACGAACTTTGGCGGCGCGCACCCTAGGGCGGCCAGGACGGCCAGGAGCACGACGGCCCTGGGCCAAGCGTCTGGGTTGAGGGTCGTCGATGTCCATAAAGTCATCGTCATTGTCGTCAGAGCCGTCATCTTGCCCTGACGGTGGACCCAGGTAATCATGGCCAGAGTCATCTGTGAGGTGCCCTTCATCTTCAGACCCCCCCTCATAATCTCGCGGGGAACGAATGATGCGTGGGCGGCGTGTAGGTCGGCGAGGTAGGGAAGGAGTGGCAGGTGAGGCTCTGTCATCTTCATGCAGAGGTTCGGGGCTCCTTGGCCTACGACGAGTCGTAGACAGCACTGGTTCAGTGTCTGTAGGTGCAGGTATGGATGCGAGGTCAAATACATCGTCAGGAACCTCTGTTGTAGGCTGGAGAGGTGGGGTGGACCCTGGGGAAAGTTGCGGGGGTGTATGGCTGGGACCGGCAGGGGTGGAAGCCGCGGGAGCCTCGAACAAAGAGCGCCTACTTGTAGCTCCTTTTTTCACATATTTTCTCCCCTTTCCCTTTTCTGTAGTAGTATGTCTCCTCTCGGGGGAAATAGGGGGTAAATAGGCCGAAAGTGGGGGGTCCTCAACCCTAGGCAGTGCTGGTGGTGGTGGGGAAGAATGGCGGGCGCCTGGGGCAACTTGGGTGGCGTGGGTAGATAAGGAAGACAATGGCGGGTCAACCTCACCCTCACGCTCAGCCTCACTGGCACCCTCACGCACTGCTCCCTCACCAAGTTTTAGGGCCTCTTTCCTGGCTGCCGCGGCCGCCTTTTCAAGAACTTGCTTCTTATAAAAACGTATCTTGAATGGGGATTTAGCTGGCGAAGGGCTAGGTGTCGTGTCACTCAACCTAAACTTGGCAGTCGACCTAGTGCTGTCCCATTCGCTCACTCTCACTACACTCTCATCACCTTGCACAACTATATCACGTTCAGTACTATCATCACTTTCATCGTCATGCTCAAATCCAACAAATTGCGCGTCTCTTTGATGAATTTCGTCTAGATCGTCTAAATCTTCACTATAGTGCGACTGATAAGACTCGGAGCTATCACTGCCCAAGTCATCAACACTATTTTGTCCTTCACCACGTTCATAACTCCTCAAAGCTATTTCAATACCTCCGGGAGTCAACGCATCTTGTACGTGCCTTTGCGTTAGGGCGCGACGAACCTGGGCAGGCGTCGAAGGGAGCATGGAATCGGACACAGGGGAATCACTTTTTGGGCTAGTATCCATGTTGGCGGCAGGGTAGAGACTGTTTTGGTGGCGTACATGGTGTCTGGTGGCGTCACCTAGCGACCACGGAACGAAATGTTTACGCGCGCCATTCGAAAGCACATACGCAAGCAATGGTACAATGTTGTACCACCCGGGTTCCTCGGGTCAAAACATAATGGTACACACGTGTACCACCCGGGGTTGAAGGGTTAATGGCCTGACAAAAACATTGAGGCATTAGGCCACCCAAATGACACACACACATATCATATGTTCATGAAATCATTTCAAAAGTTTACCATTGTCATTGTAGCCTATTACCTACTTCAAAACATTCAGATTAATGGTCAAAGGAATCTGCTGATATAAACGTAAACACCTTCTTCTTATTATTGTCACATGTCCGCATCGTCTACTAGCGAGTTTGTCTTGCTCTTGAAGATCAGATGTGGTTCGGGAAGTAATGCCTTAACAACGGCACTTCCCTGAGAGGTTCTTGTAATTTTCCTTTTGTGACGTGCTCTGTTATATTATATTGTATTGAAAGCACCCTTGTCTTGTTGTCTTGAAAGCACCCTTGGGACGCTCCGATCACTGAACTATAAATAGTAGCGTATCGGAACGTCCAAAGGTGCGTTTTCAAGCTCAAGACTGAATGCGCTTGCAGAAAATGCGGTGCAAGCCAGTAGCGCATCGGAGCGTCTCAAGGATGCGTTCAAGAGCAAAACAAACTCTCTAGCAGACGATGTGGTGTTTACGTTTATATCAGTAGTTTCCTTTGACCATTAATCTGAATGTTTTGAAGTAGGTAATAGGCTGCAATGACAATGGTAAACTTTTAAAGTGAATTCATGAACATATGATATGTGTGTGCTCCATTATGTGTCATTTGAGTGGACTAATACCTCAAAAAGGGGACTTTGGGACTTCTTGAAATTCGGACCATCGGGTGAATTCGGATTTGGCCTCAAATCGAAAAATTCGGACTATTGGGAGATTCGAATCATCGGTCGTCGGATTAACCCTCTCACCACGGAAGGGCTCTTGAACGCCCATAAAAAAGCATATAACAGGCACCCGGAAGGCCTCTTGAACGCCCAGTGGTTGAAAGCCTGTGAGCTTCGTGTGCGAGGCGTCGGTCCGACGCATGTAAACAACAGCCGGCTGGATCGACGCCCCGCATCTCCGGCCACAAGAAGGAGAGCGTCGCTTGTTCGTGTGTGCCTGTATGTTGTTGTTAAGTATCGAAAAGTGGTGTAAAGTGGCTGTTTTGGCCATAAAGTGATCTCCAATGAAATCATCATCACAGCTCAACCAGTTGACTTAGAGAGCTCTACTTAATGCCATTCTACAGGTAAATAACACAGCTACGCTTGGGGATGCGCGGAATGCGGGAAGCAGTCTGATTAACGAATATACGGTAGCCTAGCCTAGACGTTTTTCGGCCAAAACACCCGGGTTTCGAGGAATATATATATAATACATAGCCGGGGCTGGAGGGTTAAAGGACTTTTACTGTACTTTTTATCCCTGGGGGTAAAAAATAATCATGTGATTTTTCGTATTTTTTCTTGGGATTTTTGTTTGGGTTCAATGTTATTTTAATACCACAAATTTTTGTGATATATTTGAATATAAATATTGAATCTATATGCTCTAAAGATCATAAGAAAATTTGTTTTAACCCTCGGCAAAACCTAATAAAAAGTATGGTACTAAAAAAAAAATCGTAACAAGGTTGTCAATACGGTACTTCCAGTTATCGATAGCTCTAAAGATCATATGAAAATGTGTTTTAACCCTCGGAAAAACCTAATATAAAAGTATGGTGCTAAAATTAAATGTTCGTAACAAGGTTGTCAATCGGTACTTTCCCGTTATCAATGTACAATCAAAGCTGAAGATTGCACAGTAAACACCGTAGACTTCATCGACTTTTACCTTCGTATAATAGACATCCAATTTTTTTTTTTTTTATTAACTAAGGGATTAGTACTCAACCAGCGGGGGTGTGGGGGCGGCAGCCCCCACCCATAATACTAGGTTAGGTTAGGTAAGGTTGTTAGGTTAGGCTAATGTCTTTTCAAATCACTATCGGGGGGAGGGACATCGATCGATAGGCCTAATGGGGAAAATAGGTTTTCCCGAGATTTATAATTAATTACAAACACTATATATTGATGCAAATGAACAATTTTGTTTATAAAAAACACTCAGAAAATTTGTGGTATTAAAATAACATTTTTCCTTTGTTTGTTTGGTCATTAACCTAACCTAATAGCCCCCAAATACATTTAAGTTAGGTTAGGTTAATGAAAAACAAAAAAATATTCCAAGATTTTTTTTTTTTTCCCCCGGGGATAAAAAGTATATAGAAATGAAGCATATGATAATAGGAACCCAAAACTACCATTAGAAATGTGCTACCTATATTGTTGCGCCTCCTGTATATTGACCTAATTGACAAACATATTAGGGCTATAGAAAAAATATATTCGAAAAGTAATAAAAACAACGAACAGTCTTTTAATCTTATCTTTTAATTGGTTCACATGTTAAAAAACAATCATTGGCAAACGTATCGTTTCAAAGCTTACTGCATCGTTTTGAAAATTGAACTATCTCACTTGGTAGCCTACTAGGCCCTATGTATACCGGTATTTCACTTATTTCATCGGAACTGAAAACATTAGCTATTTTAATATTTAATTATCTCACTGGTATTGAGTCGTTTCAAAGCTTACTGCTTCATCTTGAAATTTTAAATATTGAACTATCTCACTTGGTAGCCTACTATGTACTGTACTGTATACCGGTATTTCATTTATTTCATCGGAACTGAAAAAATTAGCTATTGTAATATTGAATTATCTCACTTGGATTAAGTCGTTTCAAAACTTAATGCTTCGTTTTGAAATATTGAATATTGAACTATCTCACTTGATTGGTACCGTAAAGTGGGGTAATTTCGGACTTGGGTCATAACTTCGGACATCGGCGATAATAAGTAATTAGACATTGTCATTATATAATGGAAACGCTTTTTATTTTTATTTTTTTGTGGGGTCCGTTTAGAGAAATGGCAAAGGAAGAGCATGTAAAAGTCCTAGGGAACTGACATGAGTATATGTACAGTACAAAAAAAAAAGCCTAGCTGGGGATGAGGAGGAATACGAATTTGAAGGCTTTATCACCGAGGACAAGGATGATCAGTTGGCAAGTATGAAAAAACAATTGATGGGTCTTGTGAGATGGAGGGGAGTGATGGAAAATTGGAGGAAGGAGTTAGGGGCTAAAGTAGAAGTTTTGTCTGATATGTGTGGCGTTACTAGCGGGGTGGATAGGCCTAGGCCAGTAAGTGACAGCCTAGAGGCAGTGATGGCCAGAGTAGACGAGTTAGCGGCGGAAAATGTGGCACTCAAGGCTCAGCTTAAGGAATATGAGGGCCACCTGAGTGAGGAAGTAAAATGAATTAGTGAGGTAAAAAATGAGTGGACAAGGGTAGAGAGTGCCACGATGGTAGCCCTTGAAGAAATTGTGAAGGACCAGAAGGAAGAGAGAGAAAAGGAAAAGAAAGAGTTTGAAAAAAATGTAGTGCAAGTTTTAAAGAAGAAAGAGAAGGTAGTGAGAGAGACAATAGATCGAGGTAAGTGTGTAGTAATCTTTGGAGATGTGGAAGAGCACCTGGCAGATATGAAGGTAAGAAAGGAAAGGGATTTTGTGAAAGTCAAGGGGATACTGGATTACTTAGACGAGGGTTATGGATGGGTAAAAGAATTGGAGGAGGTGAGAAGGTTAGGAAAATATAAGAAGGGCGAGATGAGACCACTAAGAGTGGAACTAAAGTTTAGATCAACAGCAGAAGCAGTAGCCAATGTGAGCTGGAAATTAAATTCGACAGAGCTGAATCATATAAGGGTAAAAAAGGACCTAAGTGTAGAAGAACGAGAACAGTTAAGGGAACTCCAAGCTAAGGCTGATGAAGAGAATGGAAAGTTGTCTGAAGAGCAAAAGAAGATTTTTTTTTGGAGAATAAGGGAAGGGCAAGTAAGGAAGTGGTACATCAGGAGACACCAAGAACCGAAAGTAAGAGGAGTGATAGGGAAAGAGACAGAGAGACAAGTACGAAGTCAAAGCAAGGAGACGGAGCGCGAGATAATGCAGGGAGCAGGGGACCGGAGAGAGAGTCAGGATGTGGTGGAGGTGGAACAGAGGGAGAGAGAGGGGGAGGGAGGAGAATAGAATTAGCAGGGGAAGTGGAACCGGGTCAGGGAAGGGATGGAGGAGGAGGTGAACCTGGTAGGAGGCAGAGAGGGAAGAGAAACAAGGAGGTGGATTCAAATATACTGTGCTACTACACTAATATAGATGGAATAAACAGTAAAAAGGTAGAGTTAGATGATATATTAAGAAAAGATCAACCACAGATAGTCTGTTTGACGGAGACAAAGCTGAACCAGGACTTTGACAGCAACATAGTGTTTAGTGAAGGATATAATATATGGAGATATGATAGGAAGGGTAAAAGGGGAGGTGGAGTGGCAGTATTAGTTAAGAACCCTATGACAGCAAAGCACGTGGAGTTAAATAATGACAAGGCAGAAATAATGGCAGTTGAACTCAATGATATAGAAGGAAAAAAGCTAGACATAGCAGTAGCTTACATGCCACCAAAGACCAGAGCATGGAGGGAGTTGGAGTTTGAGGAGATGGTAGAGGATATGATTCAGTCGTTGAGAAGATTGCTCTTAAGGAAAAATCGATTGATCTTGGTAGGAGATTTCAACTGTAGTGAGGTTGATTGGGAATCGGGAGATGCAGGGCCAAATCAGAGATCTTGGGGAAGTCGGCTAGTGGAGTTGTTACGGAAAATGTACTTGCACAACATGTGAAGGAAAATACAAGAATGAGGGGTAATAACGAACCTTCTAAACTCGATCTGATTTTGACAAAAGATCCTCACGAAATTAGTGATATAAACTATCTATGTCCTGTAGGTAAAAGTGATCACCTATTACTAAAATGGAAGTTGACCTCGAGTAATGCCAATAGATTAGACAATAGCTACATAAATGACTGATTAAATTATAGTAAAGCTGATTATGTATCCTTGAAAAGATATTTAGAGGGAGTAGATTGGGATCTTATTTTTAAGGAACAGGACGTACAAGGTAAATATAGTAGATTCCTCGAAATTTATAGAGTAGGAACCAATCTGTTTGTCCCAAGATATAAAACTGGAAATTTTACTAAGTAGAAAGATTGGTTTAATTTGAAATGCAAAAGAGCTTTGGGTAGACGTGATGCAGCTTGGGCTAGATTAAGAAGAAGGAACACTGAGAGTAATCGGAATAAATATAAACAGGAGAGGAATAGATATGTTAACATAATTAGGCAAGTTAAAATGAACTATGAGAAGAACATAGTAAATAAATGTGAAAGTGACCCTAGATTATTTTATAAATATATAAACAGTAAGTTGAAGGTAAAGAAACAAATTACTAAATTAAGAGTTGATGCTAGGACGTATGAAAATGTATCGGACATGTGTGAGGTAATGAATAACAAATTGGGGTCAGTTTTTACTAGAGAGGAAGGTTTTGACGAACCACAGGCGGGAGTACTGGAGAGTGGTCTTAGTAAGATTGAAATAACTAGAGATGAGCTGTTATCTGCGATGAGAGGACTTGAAGTAAGGAAAGCTATGGGATCGGATGAAGTGTCTGCCTGGGTTTTAAAGGAGTGTGCAGAGCAATTAGTGGAGCCAGTGAGGGACATACTTCAAGCTTCCTTAGATAAAGGACAGGTTCCTGTTGAATGGAAAAGAGCTAATATCATCCCGATATACAAGAATGGAAACCCTGAGGACCCTCTAAACTATAGATCAGTTTCACTTACTAGTATTGTATGCAAGATTTGTGAAAAGCTAATTAGGAAGAGATGGATGAAAATGTTGGAGAGAAAGAAGATAATAACCCCAAAGCAATTTGGATTCAGAGAAGGGACATCTTGTGTTACCAGTTTGCTATGTTATTACAGTAGGGTGATAGATGTACTCCAAGAAAGAGGCGGATGGGTGGACTGCGTCTACTTAGATCTTTCCAAAGCATTCGATAAGGTACCACATAAGAGATTGTTATCTAAGCTTGAGACGCTAGGATGTGTCAGGGGGAGTTTGCTGAAATGGATGGAGAGCTATCTAACAGATAGGGAAATGAGGACCAACATTAGAGGAACTTACTCATCGTGGCGGAAAGTTGAGAGTGGTGTGCCGCAGGGATCTGTGTTGGCACCTCTCATGTTCCTTATGTACGTGAATGACCTGCCGATAGGCATAAATTCCTACATGTCAATGTTTGCAGACGACGTAAAAATTATGAGACAAATAACAAATAAAAGTAGTTGTGAGGAGCTGCAAGGGGATTTAGATAGAATATATGAATGGAGCACCAAGTGAAAAATTAAATTTAATATAAGTAAATGCCATGTGTTAAATATGGGAAGAAGTGTGAATAGACCAAATTGGGAGTACAGGATGGGAGATAATATAATTAGCAAGGCCGAAAAAGAAAAGGATTTAGGGTTGATTATACAAGATAATTTGTCGCCAGAGAAACATATTAACAAGCTCTTTAGCGGAATGTATGCAATGGCCGGGAATATGAAAGTTGCTCTGAACTACTTGGATGAGACCATGGTAGCGAAAATTATGAAGAGTATGATTAGACCAAGATTGGAGTATGCAGCAGTGGTGTGGTCCCCGCATCTAAAGAAGCATATTCACAAGTTAGAAAGAATCCAGAGAGCAGTTACTAGATTGGTTCCAAGTCTCAGAGAACTGCCATATGAAGGGAGGCTAGACAAATTAAATCTACCAAGTTTAAAAGAGAGGAGAGAGAGGGGAGACATGATAATGATGTACAAATGCACCCGGAGGCTGGATAGGGAGGATATGTTAATTATGGATACAGGAATAACTAGAGGCCACAGCTACAAAGTAAAAAGACCTACCGGTACCTGCAAGAACGATATCAGGAAGTTTAGCTTCCCCTATAGATGTATTGACAAATGGAATGGGCTGGAGGAGGAGGTGGTAGGGGCAAGGAACATCCATATTTTCAAGAAAAAATTGGATAAAAAGTAGACTGAGAGACGGGACAACACGAGCTTAGCTCAACTCCTGTAAACTACAATTAGGTAAATACAATTAGGCAATTAGGTAAATACTGTATATGTGACGAAAATATGTACATTTTTCGCTACCCTGCCAAACTTCTATCACCCTGAAGAAATTTGTTTGTATGAATGATGTTGTGACTGATATAATTTTGTAGTAACATTACCAGAGACAACATCCACCAAAGGAAATTTGTTACACTTGTATAACGCTCTAGCTAGAACACTATCATTTAACCGATTGTGTTTAAAAAAAAAAACATGGTAACTTCGGACATGGAACAAAACAATCGTTTTTTATTATTTGCCCTATGAAAATCGTTCATAATACTTGTACATCATTAACATGGTGGTAAAAGATCAAATAATCATTCTCTGAGTCCAAAAACCCATAAAAATATGATACTATGCTAACCGATTTATGTATTTCAGATAATTCTGGATATATAATATACAGTACAGTATATAAATTAGGAGAGGCATATATCTTGTCCAATTTTTTTTTATCTGCCGAAAGAAACACCAACAAATACGTTATACCTATAAAAATGCTCAAATTCATAAAAGTGTATATGCAGTGATATATTATACATACCTACTGTATATATTTTCACTAGGCCTAGTTAATTTTCGAGTTATTGATTTGACAGCATTGGTTATTTTTCCTGCTCAATATTTTCTAGGAGTGAGCTCAATGCCTAACGAGAACAGATCCAAACAGAATATATGTTAATTGTATATATCCCCCTCCTATACTGATTATACAGGCCTAAAAGTATTGACTGTGCATTTTCCACTATAACATCGGACAGGAATAAGCAGCAATAATAAAATATTCATATAAAATAGAAGCCGAAAAATGAATGAAATAAGGCCACGAACGTACGTCCGAAGTTCTCCTCCGTTTGTCCGGAGTTATCCCAGCTTTCTTGGCAACCATTTTCCATAAGAAACACCGTATGTCCGAAGTTATCCATACATGTCCGAAGTTATCAACTTTTCAAGCAAACTTCGGACATCATTTAGGATAAGGATAGCTCTCTTATTATGGGGGGATAATTTTAGGAGGCTTCCTGGATTACGGCGCACTATCACCATACATCACTTGACCTAGTTAAATCTCTATAATGTGTTTACACTCAGGAGAAATTGTTAAAAAACATCGAAAAATTTCCGAAGTTACCGCATTTTACGGTACTATGTAGGCTATATTTCACTTATTTCGTTCGAATATAAATCCATCCTGAGCGCAGGGAAAAACAACGGTCATCAGCGCAACAATCGATCGATTTGTCAGTTCAAATACAGTACATGACTAAATCCATCCTGAGCGCATGGAAAACCATCGTTCGTCAGCGCAACAATCGATCGATGTGTGCGCTCACGGTCGATCCATCTCGGGTGCAGCGCTATCAATCGGGAGCGCAGATCCATCCGGAGCGTGTAACATTTACCTACGCGGAGTGGCGTCGGACGCTTCCCATCATGTTCCCGTCTATTTTGACTGCCTTTGGATACAATAATATGTTGAGGGGGGGCTTAGCCCCCCCTCACCCCCCCCCCCATGCCTTTTTCCAGAGGATCTACTGTAAGAAACTGGAAGAAACTGTAAGAAAATTACATATTGTCATCATCATATATAGGCCTATTGAAAGCAGGGGGCAAATAACCAAAAAATAATCGCCGTCAAAATAGACGCGAACTTAACCACGGCGATCGACAAATGTAAACACGACGGCGGCGTCGGACGCTTGCAATCATGTTCCCGTCTATTTTGAATGCCATTTGATACAATAATATGTTGATTTGTTGAGGGGGGGGGGGGGGGGGCTTTGCCTCCTTCACCCCCCCATGACATATTGTCATCATCATATATAGTATATTGCAGGCAGGGGGCCAATAACCGGAAAAATCTCTGTCAAAATAGACGCAAAGTTAACCGCGGTGATCGCCCTATGACGACCGTACGCTCGAAATCTACATCCATCCCGAGACAAGACATCAAACACATAGGCTAGCGTATAACACCCTTGTTCGCCCAACAATGGAGTACTGTGCTGCAGTTTGGGATCCATACATAGTGACATACAATCTAACATTAACACACTTGAACAAATGGTAAATCTACAGTTATACTACCCCCCACCACCTCCCCCCTTCAAAACACGCCTTTTAGCGTGTTTTTGGATGGTTCAGCAGATGCGGAAACTGATTTTTGTTTTTTTTATTTTGATTACAATTTATCACCAACCAGATACGAGTTTGTTAGGTAATTTGTTGTTGTTTTTATTTTTTCTTTGATATACTGTACAGTGTTGTTTAACCCTCCAGCCCCGGGGACTATAGCTTGCGACTGTGCTGCGGTACCGGGTGTTTTGACGATCTTTGGGCTATGTTAACTCCTCTGTAATTCAATGAATATGGCATGTAATGTTATGAATAAAAAATAAAAATGTTCCACAAACCTTCCTCTGTAGAATGGCGTTGAGTAGAGGTCTCTAGCCCCTCTGGTTGCATAATGGTGAGCGCGGGAAGACTAGTGCTTTTCAGCGGCAAATTCTTCCCGCGTTCGGATGCGTCGCCCCGGCCACGGCTACGACGCACCTAGCCGCTCGTCGCGCCAAAGTGTTTATCTCCCTTAGACGATTTTAGTGTTTGATATTGAGAATGTGATGTTTATTTGATATTTTTATAGTTATTTTGAGGCCAATTATATAAAGTATGTTTTTTAGGGTATCACTGTCACTAATATTGCTCATTTTCACTCGATACCGTACATTTTATTAGTAATTGAGGTAGGTTATTGTTATTAAAATGTAAAACTTGCAAACTAAACAAACCAAAATTGGGACAAGGACAATATAAAGTCAAATTAAATTATCAAAATCGCTATGTGGAAACAACGCTTACTAAAATGAAAATTATTAAATAAAAGAACACAATCCACCACATAGGGTGTACATTACTACATAAGCAAGTTAATCTGTTTCCCAAGCAAACTAATCGCACATATAACAACGCACTATCGTCACGTTAAAGGAAGTAGTCAAGTTTGGGAAGTCCGGGACGTTCTGGTATATTAGGGCACTGATTATTAGTTATTACAGGTGTTTATTATACTTTGGCCATCAAGTATTGTGTCTTGTGTCACTTTCAGTTTGATAAATATGCTTTAGAGTGTCACTGTCACTGATAATGCTCATTTTCACTCGATACCGTACATTTTATTAGTAATTGAGGTAGGTTATTGTTATATTAGGGCACTGATTATTAGTTATTACAGGTGTTTATTATACTTTGGCCATCAAGTATTGTCTTGTGTCACTTTCAGTTTGATAAATATGCTTTAGAGTGTCACTGTCACTGATAATACTCATTGTCACTCGATACCGTACATTTTATTAGTAATTGAGGTAGGTTATTGTTATATTAGGCACTGATTATTCGTTATCACAGGTGTTTATTATACTTTGGCCATCAAATATTAGGTCTTGTGTCACTTTCACTTAGTTATATGCTTTGTAAACGTTTTATATACAATTTATTGTCTTTTTTCACTGATTTCTATATTTCTATAGGTTCTAATCATATGAATGTCACTTATTATATACATATGTGTCACTTTCACATATTATTATGGTGTAATTGTATTTGTATCAATTTTCTCATAATACATGACTTTTGTATAACAATAAATTGGTTTACTTCCACTTTTTGCCTATATATATATATACTGTACATATTGTCCTTTTCTTTGTCACTTTCACTATGATTATTAGAACTCCTGCTTGGAGTGGTAATCAAAGAAGCACCCTATAGCACAGAGTGCCACCTTGCACTCCACACACTCCATGGTGGACTTTTTACCTGACCTTGCCCTCAGCCTGCTGTTGTAGCAGACATGGCACCGCTTCTGCTGCGTTCTTCCTGATTCATTCTGAGGCAGGGAACCAAGCCTGTGCCTATTCATGTAATATGCACACTGCAAGCGGTCAGTAACGGCGGGCCCAGGATGTACCACTGCCCTCTGTGGCGTACCATACTTCTCCAGGAGCTCCGTCAACACCTGCTTTTGGAACCTCCGCAGGCTATTGAACTTCATGGGTGTGTTCACATTCCGAAGCTTGTATATATTGTAGGCATTCAGAACTGACATGTCTACCATATGCAGAAAGAACTTTTTGTACCATCTGCACGAGGTACGCAGGCAGTCAATGAAGCCTATCTGCATGTCGGACTTGTCCACCAGCCTCATGTTGATGTTGTAGTCCAGGACAGCATCGGGCTTGGTCACCCTGGCCTGGGTGCGGCGATCCACCTTGCCAGTCTCCACCATTTCACCCTTGTGGATGGTGCTCAGGAGGTTGACCTTCCGCTGGTCGTGCCAGTGGATAGCCAGAATGGGCCCCGACTTCTTCCTGAACATATCACCTTTTTTGGTCTTTGGAGGGAAAGGTGGCATGCCCTTCCTTTTCCCTCGTACTGTGCCTACAGTCCCCGTCTTGTGCTCATGCAGGTACTTTGAGAGAGTGGGGGACGTGTAGTAATTGTCCGTGTAGAGGACGTGATTCTTGTGAAAGTAGCGGTCCATCATGGCTTGCACCACTGCTCCGCCAAAGCCAATGAGGGGGTCCACAAGCACGTCCCCTTCCTTCCCGCTGTAGACCAGGAAGTCCAGGACATAGCCAGTTTGGCAGTCGCACAGCACAAAGAATTTTATGCCAAAGCGATGTGTTTTTGAGGGGATGTACTGCCGGAAGCTGAGTTTTCCCCGGAACAGCACAAGAGACTCATCAATGACGACCTTGCGGAAGGGCTTGAAGTAGGAGGTGAAGCGTTCTCGCATCATCTCGTACAACGTCCTAATCTTCCACAGCTTGTCTGGGAGGTGGACGTCAAGGTTGGTGACAAGATGGAGCGCTGCGAGGATATCAAGGTACCGTTCGCGAGACATATATTTCCCGAAGGCAGGGGTGGATATGAGATCATTGTTGATTCAATAGTCAGGCAACCTATGCTTCTTGACATGAGGCATTAGCATGGTGAGTGCCAGGAACACCATGAACTCTTTATGAGTCACTGGGGTCCACTGCCTCATGTGGCCCTTGGTCACCTTGCCCAAAAAGTGGACCTGGAATTGGTGCTGCTTATTTGTCTCTTTGACAACATAGCCTACCACCTCCTCATCAAAGAAGGCCTCAAATAGTTCGTGTGGAGGAGCATTGGGGCCTGCAGGAAAATTGGGGGTAATGCCTGAACCCTCCAGTACCTCATCAAAAGCTGGCACATCAGGGTTGTATCCATCCCCATCAACTACGTCTTGCCACTGAAAAACGTAGAATGGGTCTTGTCTACGCTGACGAGGAGCTCCAGCTGGTGGCCCAGTACGCCCACGGCCAACTCGGGAGGCGCGCGCTCTAGGGCGGCCAGGGCGGCGGCCAGCACGACGGGTAGCACGACGCCGGGTGATGGGTCGAGGGTCGTCGATGTCCATATAGTTATCGTCAGAGTGGTCATCTTGCCCTGACGGTGGACCTATGTAATCATGGCCAGAGTCTTCAGAGAGGTGCCCTTCATCATCAGTGGCCCCCACATAATCTGGCGGGGAACGAGTGATGCGTGGGCGGCGTGCGGGTGGGCGAGGTGGGGAAGGAGTGGCAGGTGAGGCTGTGTCCCCCCGAGGTCCTGGGCTCCTTGGCCTGCGACGAGTGACAGAAAGCAATGCTTCAGTGTCACTAGGCCCAGGTATTGGTGATGCGAGCTCAAAGACTTCGTCAGGAACATATGTTGACGGCTGGAGAGGTGGGGAAAGTTGCGGGGGCGTATGGCTGGGGCCGGCAGGGGTGGACGCCGCGGGAGCCTCGAACAAAACTCGCTTACTTGTCTTTCCTTTTTTGGCATATTTGCTGCCTTTCCCCTTTTCGGCAGCAGTATGTCTCCTGGGGACCTAGGAGGCAAATAGGCCGAAAGTGGGGGGTCCTCAACCCTTGGCAGTGGTGGGGGTTGTGGGGAAGAATGCGGGGCACCCGGGTCATCCGGGTCATCTTGGGTGGCGTGGGTAGATAAGGGAGACAATGGCGGGTGAGAAGGGTCACCACGCTCACCCTCACTCACAGCCTCATCCTCACCAAGTATTTTGGCTTGTTCCCTAGCTTCCGCGGCCGCCTTTTCAAGTATTTTCTTCTTATATAAGTGTAGCTTGAAAGGCGATTTAGCTGGCGAAGGGCTTGGTGTCACTCATGCGAAACTTGGAGAGTGACCTCCCACTCACTCACTCTCTCAAGTTCACCGTCTGTAGGTAAACCAGCTTCCTCAAAAACTGGTACATCACCTGCATCACTCTCATCACTCTCATGTTCTCTCGCAAATTCCAGGAATTGCTCTTCTTTGTCACTCTCATGGCCATAATCACTCGACTTATAATTACTGGAGTCGTCACTGCCTTCATCATTAACAATATACTTGGCATCAGCACGCTCATAAAGTCTCGATACCTCCGGGAGATAACACATTTAGGCGATGGCGTCTGGGTAAGGCGCGACGAACTAGCACGGGCGTCGTAGGAAGCACGGTATCGGACAGAGCGGAATCACTATTTGGCGTACTATCCATGATGGCGTCGGGGTAGATACTGATGCTGTGGCGTAGTTTACGTCTGGTGGCGCCACCTACCCTCCCACGATACCAAAAATTTACGCGTGGCATTCGAAAGCACTCGCGCAAGCAATGGGCGTTCAAGAGCCCTTCCGGGTTGCGCGGGCCGAGGTTTTTATGGGCGTTAAAGAGCCATTCCGGGGTGTGGGGGTTAAAATCAATTTTTTTTATTTTTTTTTATATAAACTTCCATTTTGTGCAAAACTTTTATAATATTTTACGTATATATATTCCTACATCTTAAAGGATATTACTTTGATTATATTATGTCAGAAAAACAATGAATTCAGAGTACAGTAATTTAACCCTCGCCAAACAGCCATATCAACCTTCCTGCCAATGCTAAATCTGGATGAATCATCAAATTCTCAGGATTTTTACGCGCTTAATAATACGTAAAAAAATTGCCTAACCTAGGTTATATATATATATATATATATATATATATATATATATATATATATATATATATATCCTGGCCTCCCAAGAGCAAATACATCCCAAAGACTATTAGGTACACATAGTACAGTACTCCAAACAATCTCTCCCCAATCTTGTTTGCAAATATCCAAGGCCTAAAAAATAGAACCACGAACAAAGTACCATTTATTAGGTGCCTGCTAGAAGAAGGAAACGCTATATTTACGGCTCTCACAGAAACTCACATTAAAGATCAGGAAGATAGTGAGGTATGGAGTCCTGGTTACAACCTACATAGGGCGGACAGAACGCATAGATCACAATAAATAAATTGTGATCGCAATCAATAAAATTAAGGACGGTAAAGCACCAGGTTGCTCCGACATTGTCGCTGAGATGATAAAAGCCTCAGGGGAGATTGGTGTAAACTTAGTCACTGAGTTGATAAACACCATTATTAAAGATGAGAAAATCCCAGAGGATTGGCTCAAAAGTGTAATAGTAAATATATACAAAGGAAAAGGGGATGCGCTAGATAGAGGAAATTATAGGGGCCTGAAAATGCTTGACCAAATCATGAAGGTCTGTGAGAGAGTCCTTGAGGGTTTGATCAGGCAAAGCATCTCTATTGATGATATGCAGTTTGGTTTTATGTCAGGACGTGGTACAACCGATGCTATCTTCATAGTCAGGCAGATACAGGAAAGATACTTACTAAAAGGCAGGGATCTTTACTTTGTGTTTGTGGACCTGGAGAAGGCCTTTGATAGGGTACCTAGAGATGTTGTACAGTGGGCTATGAGGAAACTTGGTGTGGAAGAGTGGCTGGTGCGTGTGATAATGAAGATGTATGAGGATTCGCGAAGTTCGGTGAGGGTGAAGGGTGTACTGAGTGATGAGTTCGCAGTCCGTGTTGGAGTCCATCAGGGTTCAGTGTTAAGCCCCCTCCTCTTTATTATGGTCTTGGAGGCGCTGTCTACAATTTTTAGAGGCGGACTCCCGTTGGAACTGTTTTATGCAGACGATTTAGTCCTAATAGCTGACAGTATGCAGGATGCCGAGGCCAAATTCAGAGAGTGGGCATGGCGAGCAAGGGTTTAAGAGTCAATATTAACAAAACCAAGGTTATGCATTGTAGTTTGAGACGAGGCAATGTGGAAAAGAGCGGTGCATACCCATGTGCAGTGTGTGGAAAGGGAGTGGGCGTTAACTCAATTCAATGTAGCATCTGTCGATGTTGGGTACACCATGGGAGTAAGCGCTGTAGTAGAATAAAGGGGCCCCTGCCGAAGGATAAGTCAGAAATAGAGAAATTTGAGTGCGTAGTGTGCAAAGGCGAGCTTGTGTTAAGTGATGATCCTGTGGCTGTGAATTTTGGAAATGAGTCTTTGGAGCTGGTGAACCAGTTTTGTTACCTAGGAGATACCATCTGTGCCGGGGGTGGGGCTGAGGCTGCCACTGTTGCTAGAATTAGGTGTGGCTGGGGGAAGTTCAGAGAATTGATGCCAATCCTGACCATGAAAAGAATGCCTCTCCCCCTGAAGGGAAGGTGTATGCCTCATGTGTTAGAAGTGCAATGACGTATGCCTCAGAAACATGGGCCGTTAAAGTAGAGGATGTCAACAGAATGGAGCGTAATGAGATGAGAATGGTGAGATGGATGTGTGGGGCCAGGCTACAGGATAGAATAACAAATGTTGAGCTGAGGAGACGTTTAGGTATAAAGAGTATTAGCGAGGTGATGCGTACAAGTAGACTGGGATGGTATGGACATGTGGAGAGAATGGATGAACAAAATTGGGTGAAAAAATGCAGGTCTGTGATTGTGGAGGGAGCTGCACCAAGGAAGACCTGGGATCGGACTATACGCGCCGATCTCAAATCCAAGAACTTGACAAGTGAAGCAGCCCTTAACAGGGTTGCCTGGAATGCCGCCATTAGGACAAGAGACTGAAACTGCACTTATGTGTGGAACACTCAGTCTTAAAATTTTATGTATGTATGTATCACATTGAGGTGTAGCCTTGTACATCCATGACTCACTGATATGTACTGAATTCGTAAATAACAGTAATGAAGTGGTGGAAATACTTGGAGTTAAAATAGAATCCCTAAATTTAGCAGTTATTGTTGCATACAGGCCTCCAGACTCATCCCGAGAAGAATTAAAAAACCCAGCTCAACAAAATAAAATCAGAAGTGGAAACCCTGGGGAACCCAACACCAAATATTATATGGCTAGGAGACTTTAACCTACCAAACATTAAATGGAGACAACTAGAAAACCAGTTAGTGGCAAACAACATCGGAGAAGCAAATACGAGAGAGCTTTTTTAACTTTGCGATTTTTTTAGTCTTACCCAACATATTGCTGAACCCACACGGGAAAACAATATCTTAGACCTGGTCTTCACCAACAACGACTCTCTAGTACACAGCATTAACATATCGGACACAACATACTCAGATCATAAACTAATTGAGATCAAAACAACCTTAGAAAGTGTACAGACAACCTCAGAATCGAGAACAAAAACCGGCCCCTTCAGTAAATTTAACTTCAATAACAAAAACATTAGGTGGGAAGAGGTAAATCAAGAAATGGAGGAAATAGACTGGGAAGATTTAATGAATAACCTGACACCAGCAGAATGTCTAGTCTTAATAACAGAAACCATGACCCAAATCTGTAGCCACCATTATACCTGCAAGACAAACAAAACGAAGAAACAAACAAGATTGGGAAAGGAGGAGGCTGTACAGAAGAAGAAAATTACTCCCACATCAAAATCTACAGGATAGGCAAAAGGCCGAAATAGATAGAGAAATTGTTGAAATTGAACAAAGGCTAAGAATATCATATGAACTACAACATATGGAAGAGGAGAGGAAAGCTATTGCAGGTATAAAGGAAAATTCCAAATACTTCTTTTAATACGCCAAACAAAAGGCTAAGACAACATCAAACATCGGCCCACTGAGCAAAGGGGATGGCTCTTTCACAGGGGACAAAAAGGAAATGAGCGAACTCTTAAGCAGGCAGTATGAAATGGCGTTCAGTGAGCCTGATGAAACAAAAGTCATCAGAGACCAAAATATATTTTTCATGGAAACCTCCCCCACGGAAACCCCTCAGATGCTGGATATTGTTTTCGGTCCAAAAGACATAGAAGAGGCCATTTCCAACATGCCATCCCACTCGGCACCAGGCCCGGACTCATGGAATTCGATCCTAATGAAGAAATGTAAGGAAAACCTCTCAAAACTCCTGGCTATAATGTGGAGAAGGAGTCTAGACACTGGTGACATACCAGATAGCTTAAAAAACGCAATAATTGCCTCACTGCATAAAGGAGGGAGTAAAGCACTACCAATAAACTACCGCCCGGTAGCTCTAACCTCTCACATCATTAAAGTTTTCGAACGAGTCCTGCGAAGAAAAATTTCAACATTCATGGAGACAAATGAACTACACAACACCGGTCAACATGGGTTCAGAGCGGGAAGATCATGTCTCTCACAACTTTTGGAACACTATGACAAAATTCTTAAAGCGCTAGAAGAAAAGAAAAACGTGGATGTCATTTACACCGATTTTGCTAAGGCATTTGATAAATGTGACCATGGTATAATAGCCCACAAACTGAAAGCAAAAGGTATAACTGGGAAAATCGGACGGTGGATATACAATTTCCTCGTAAACCGAAAACAATCGGTAGCAGTAAACCAAGTCACATCTGAGCCTTCGGATGTCAAAAGCTCAGTGCCCCAAGGAACAGTGCTAGCGCCCCTTCTGTTCCTCATACTAATTTGCGACATAGATACCAACACCAGACACAGTACGGTGTCGTCTTTGCTGATGACACAAAATTAAGCAAGATAGTAAACACACAAGAAGACACGGGCCGACTGCAGGAAGACATGAATGTAGTGTTCCAGTGGACCAGGGAAAACAACATGCAATTCAATGAGCAAAAATTCCAATTAATACGGTACGGAGATAATAATGGTGTTAAAGAAATTACAAATTACTTAACAGAATCTAACCACATAATAGAACGGAAAGACAGTGTGAAAGACCTTGGGGTATTAATGTCTGAAAATATGGGTTTCAAAGTACATAACCAGGTCAAAGTGGCGGCTGCGAAACGTCTAACGGGTTGGATTCTGCGTACTTTTAAAACACGCGGTGAAGTACCTATGATAACGCTCTTCAAATCTCTAGTGCTACCGCGGCTTGAATATTGTAGCGTATTAACATCCCCATACAAAGCAGGTGAAATAAATGACGTAGAGAGTGTACAAAGAAATTTCACTTCGCATATAAGTTCGATATAACAGCTACACTATTGGGAGCGTTTAAGAGCACTGAATCTGTACTCACTGGAACGTAGAAGAGAACGTTACCTAATAATATACACATGGAATATCGCAGAGGGTTTAGTACCAAACCTACATACTCCGATAGTCATGAAATTCAGTGATAGGAGAGGCTGGGAATGCGAAATCCCCCGGATGAATAACAGGGGTGCTATGGGCTCTCTGCGAGAGGGCTGGTTATCACACAGAGGCCCACGTCTCTTCAACAAACTCCCACGGCGAGTGAGAGACATGAGGGGCGTCTCGTTAGACAGCTTCAAGAGAGCCCTGGATGTCGAACTGCAAAAGGTGCCAGACGAGCCCATCCTCGCAAGGGAGCGAGCTGTCGCTTCAAACAGTCTACTGCACCAAATCACCACCCAAAACGAGGGGCGTCGCGCTCCTTGGTGCCGCTAGAAGAGTGGCGAACACATCATAAGGTTCGTAAGGTAAAAGGCTGTTTTGTGATGCTACTGAGAACTAATCGAATGTGACGATGCAGTATCGGCAGCCACAGCTACGGTCTATTTACACTAGTTCAACAATTGAGTATTGATTCTGTATCCTGTATTAATATTGATTATTGATTACTGATATATTTCACCATGGTAAGCATTCCTGTTTCACTGTCGACTGCTTTCATGCATCGTTTGAGACTCAGGAAATCAATAGAAACTTTTGTTAGGCCTGCACGCAAGCAGGAGTCACCTGACTTACAGGCTGTGTGTTTTTGTTCTTGTTGGGTATACGGACCCTCCGCTAAGACAACAAAACTTTCTGAAGTGCGGTTTTAAATGGCTTTATGCCATGAAATAATGCTATGGAGCTATGTAGGCCAGCCAGGCGGTACGGGGAAAACTCGATATGGAGCTATGGAGTCCAGCCGGGGAAGGTGGGTTTAAGGATCAAAGATAATTAATTTTCTATGAAAGAACACAATTTATTTAATTTAATCAATTCTTGAACTAGTGTAAAAGGTTATTAGAGATATGCAAAATATTGTTGATATAGGTTACTATATAATGTTTAAGAGGGTAAAAATGTTGTAGACTATTAAGATTAGTGCAACTTGTCTTATAATGTACTTGGAATGTGATATTTTAATAAAATATCAATTTTGATTTTAATCAATTATTATTTTCTTTGATTATAATCGATTAAAATAGTTTGATTTCAATCATGCCAACCCTGGTAGTGAGCTATGCAATCAATGCATATGAGCTGAGGAGACATTTAGGTATAAAAAGTATTAGCGAGGAGATGCGTACAAGTAGACTGGGATGGTATGGACATGTGGAGAGAATGGATGAACAAAATTGGGTGAAAAGATACAGGTCTGTGATTGTGGAGGGAGCTGCACCAAGGGGTGGACCAAGGAAGACCTGGGATCGGACTATACGTGCCGATCTCAAATCCAAAAACTTGACAAGTGAAGCAGCCCTTAACAGGGTTGCCTGGAACGCCGCCATTGGGACAAGAGACTGAAACTGCACGTTTGTGTGGAGCACTCAGTCTTGAAATTTTATGTATGTACTGTATATACAGAATAAATTAACATTTCGCCACTTAACCCGCTGAGTCCCAGCGACGCACGTGTTGCGTCGGCAATGTTCGATCACCAGAACCCAGCGACGCAACAGTTGCATCGGTCCCAATTACTTCGGTCCTATGGCACCTAGAGGGCTCAGATTTGTATGGGAACTGTAAGTATCCCACGCACCCATGCCGATGGTTGAAAACTCTCTTAAAGTCCAACCGCGTGCGTGTAGAAACATGTTTTTTGGGGGAAATTGCCTTCAATTTTTTACTCTTGTAAAATCCGTTTTCGGGGGCTCTGTAGGACCATTTTTTGAGCTTTTTGATCGATTTTTCGTGGTTTTTCCTTCATTCCTAACCCATTCGCTATGGTTTCTGGGAAAAAAAAAAATTCAAAACCTGTTGGGCCCTGGTGGTACATTTATTAATAACTAGCTGGGGCTCAGCGGGTTAAATGCACATCACACACACGCACACGTCATAAACCCTCCACTTAGCTCTCCTCATCCTATATTCTGACGACCTGATCCACCATCCTCCACCCTAATACCCTTATACTGTATGTGTGATATGCGCAAGTCCAGCGCCCTACACATTATAAATTGAGACCGAATTTGAAGATACGGCGTCAAATGGCGCCATTTATTGGGTGAAGCGCGCTTTTACAGTAGGTGAGAGAAATTGTGGGGTAAATTAGATACATGATGGGTTGAGGACCCTTCGCCCCCCCTTGACTTATGGTCTTCCTCATAGGATATAATTATATTGATCTCTAAGGGGGCAAAAACAGGTTGCTGGATCATCATTTTGTCGAGTAACAGCAATGGTGGGTGAGTCACGCTCGCGCCATTTATTGGGTGAATCGCGGCATCCTACAAAACAAGAAGGAGAAAGACGTCAAGTCAACGGAATGCTTTGTTTACGGTTGGGACTTTGATTATTTTCTGTGTTATTATTCGGTGGAATCGTTTTTTTCAAATTGTCGGTAACAAAATTCCTCCATGCAGACTACTGTACAGTATTATGAGAAAATATGGCGAGTCTATTGGTCCCTACTTTCCCTAATAAATTGTTTCTAATAGCGCTGCAGTAGCGTTGTTGAAGATTATCAAAATGTATTTTCAATGGCATAATTTGTTCAACCTATTTATACCGGTATAGGTATTAACTCAATAACTGCGGGCTGTTATATAAAAAATACGGTCATCACTGCGGCACTTGTCATATGACACTTGCCAAATTTTTGCCTTGAACAAAGCCTGGGAGGCAGGCGAGCGAGTATAAGCAGCGCGGAATGGTCCCATCCATAGCCTCCTATGTCTGGGCGATCACTAGTGGCAGTGGGAGACATCTCCAACTCCCTAACAGACTCGGGGATAGTGAAAACCGCTCAAACTCGCTTTTTTTTCCGATTTAGCGTCGTCTGTGCAATATTGTTGCATGGCAACCAGTGGTCGTATAGACATGATTCAGATGTCATTGGAAAGGTTTCTCCCTCTGCTTTCAGGGATATATAATTGAAATACGTTCTAGCTCTTGTTTATACTGTACAGTACATGAAAATGTGCAGGGAATGAAGGATACTTTTATTCCAAAACCTCCGTATGGCACAGTGGTGACCAAGCAATTGTCATATGCGAACCAGGTGTGGGCTCCATATATGGTAAAGGATATAGAAGCAGTGGAGAAAGTGCAGAGGAGAGCTAGCAAGCTGGTACCAACGTTGAAGAACGCCGGCTATGAGCAGAGGTTGAGGACACTGGGGCTTCCGACACTGGCATATAGGAGAAAGAGAGGGGATTTGATAGAAACTTTTAAGATAGTGTCAGGAAAGTACGATGAGGATGTGTGTGAAGGTATCTTCTTGATGCGGGAGGGAACAAGAACGAGAGGACACTCAAGAAAATTTACAAAGAAAGAAATAGGCTTGAGAAGGCAAAGAACTCATTTTGTGATAGAGTGGTAAATGAGTGAACGCACTGCCCCAGTATGTAGTCGATTCCGAATCAATAAGGGAGTTTGAAAGTAATCTTGATAAAGCATGGGGAAGACAAGATTTGAAGTTTGATTATAAAACAAAAATACAGAATAGTAAAAATGTTGCGTCTGCTACCGCCGCCGCCAACACCGTGAACGACAGCAGCAGTGCAAGTACTGGTACTGAGCTGGATACACAGGCATAGTTTGCCTTTTTCCAGAGGATCTACTGTAAGAAACTGTAAGAAAGTAAGAGCCGAGTTGTCCCATGGGCCGAGTCATCCAGTCACGTAGGCTAAATAATAGATCATACCTAACTTCGACCGTGTAAAACTAGAATAGGCCTAGCCTACCCAATTCCGTAGGCCACACATAATCTATGGGTTTCGCAGCTGTCACGCCGTAATATCTTAACTAGATTTTAACCATACAATTATACAATCAGGGCCTAGGCCTATATTGTAGAAATCGGGTAGCCTACCATCCTTAATATATTCCAATATTGTTAGAGCACAGTTTTTGGCTTGCTTTCTGGTATTTTCAAGTTCTTGAATGAATACATTTTCTGTCGGGTCACTTCTGTTGCGTTCGTTGATATCTGACATTATTACGCTAGACAGATTGCCACCTCCTTCCTGATAGACTTCTTAGTAGGCTTTGAAAGCCTTCTTTTTCTTCTTTTCTGCCGCCTTGAATGAAGCAGAAGCAATTCTTCTTCTTCTTGAGTCTTGACAGAATGGCTCGCGCCATACGATACGATACGAAGATACGAGAAGGCAAGAGGCAATACGAGAAAGAGAGAAAGATGACAAATGAGAGAATACAGAGGGATATCGGAGAAATGAACAAAAGGCTATGGGCAAGGGATGAAGCAGTAGGATACATCGACCCAGACTACAAGCTGAGCCCAGGAGATTTTGCGAGGGATGGAATACACCTGTCAGAAGAGGGGAAATGGACTGTAGGGGGAAAGATTAGGAGAGCAATAGAAGAAAGTGAGGAGCACAGGAAAGAGGGGCTAAGGAACACGGAAAGGTGAAGGAAGGGGAGAAGAGAGGAAGCGGGAGGAGAAAGGGAGGATGAGAAAAAAGAGAAGGGAAAGAAAGAAAAGCGAGAGGGAAATGAGAAGAAGATTGAAAAGGAAGTAGAGGGAAACTTAGACATGGGAGAAAGAACGGTGGGAGAGAAAGAAGGAGGAGGAGGGGAAGAAAGAGAAATAAGAGAAAGGAAGAGAAAGCAGAAGAACAAGGGAAAAAAAGTGAAGAAGAACAAAGGGAAAGAGCGGGGAGTAACGTATACCGAGGAATAAAAATAGGATGTGTAAACATAAATGGGATGAATAGAGGGAAAATACAAGACATTGAAGAGGTATGGAGTGAGTGGGAAATGGAAATGATAGGAATAACAGAAACACACCTTAGGGGAGAGACAAAATGGGAAGGGGATAAATATACGCTCATTGGGAGAGGGAGGGGAGGGGTAGGGTTAATGATTAGGAACAACTCAAAATGGAAAATAGAGCAACTAAAGGGTGGAGAATCAAAGGAAATGGAGGATATAATGGGAGTGACGCTAGCGAGGATGAATAATGGAAGGGAAGAAAAAATAACAGCAATAATAGGGTACTTCACGATGGAAGGGGGGAGAAGGGAACGTGAAGAAAACAGAATCAAGTACCAAGGAATACAGGAAATTATAAGGGGTAGGGAGGAAGAGGAGATAATTATAATGGGAGACATGAATGCACATATAGGGAACTAGGAGAGGATAAATGGGAATGGAGAAGCCTTGATCCAATTTGCGGAAGAAAATGACATGGAAATACTGAACCAAACAATGGGAGAGGGGAAGGCGACATGGGTAAGACACGGAGAAGGCCAAAGATCGGCGATAGACTTCATACTAGCGAATGGAAGAGCAAGGGAAGAGATCCAGAACATGTGGATAGATGAAGAAAATGAAGTAGGGATACAAAGCGACCACAGACTCATGGTGATAAACTACACAAAGGAATGGAAAAGCAAAGGAAACACGAGATGGAAGATTAATAGATGGAATCTAAAAAGTGAAAGATGGGTAGAATACAGAGGTTACCTGGAAGAAATAGGGGAAAGAAGAGAGGGGAGCATAGAAGAAATGGACGGAGAGTTGATGATGGACATAAATAGAGCGCCAGAAAGGAGTATAGGAAGAATAAGAAGATGGACAGGAAAAAGAAAACAAAAACCATGGTTGAATCGGGAAATAAAACAAGCAAGAAGTGAAAGGGATGCGAACAGAGAAAGGAGAAGGATGATAGAGAGAAATAGGAGGGAAGACGGAGAGAGGGAACGAGAAGAAAGACAAGCGGTACGGGCATACGAGGAGAAAAGGAAGAAGGTAAAAATACTAATACAAGAGGCAATGATAAAACACGAGAAAGAAGAAGTAGAAAAGATCAGAAGCAAGGGGAACGAGGGCCAAAAGGAGTGGTATAGGATGTTAAGAGGTGAGACCGGTAGAGAGGAAGAAAGCGTGGAACTAATAGTGGGAGATAGAATAATAAAGACAGAAGAAGAAATAAAGATTGAAATAAAGCGATACTGGGAGGAAATAGGGGGAGTAAATGAACAAGGGGAGGAGAGGGAATGGAACTTGGAAATGAGAGAGAGAAGGCTACCAGAACAGGATAAGATGGAAATGGAAAGGGAGCTCACAATAGAAGAAGTAAGGAGAGGGATCAAAGTGCTAAAAAAGGGAAAGGCGACCGGCCCGGATGGGATACCAAATGAAACGTACATAGAGGGGGGGGGGGGAAGAAATGGCAAGAAGACTGAAGAAAATGTTTAATAAGGTAATGGGAAATGAGAGAGTACCAGAAAGATGGAATGAAGCGAGAGTAACACTATTGCACAAGGGAGGGCACAAGAGTAAGAAGGAAATGAAAAGCTACAGGCCAGTGACAGTGACAAACACAATAGGGAAACTTCTGCGGGATATTGAAGGAAAGGATGAATAGAGCCATAGAGGGAAACGGGCTAATAAGTGATGAGCAAAATGGGTTCAGAAGAGACAGGAGGGGGACAGATAATATCTATATACTAAGCGAAGTGATGGGGAAAATGAAAAGAGAGAAAAAAATGGGTTACTGTGCATTCCTGGATATAGAGAAAGCCTATGATAGAGTAAACAGGGAACTGCTGTGGAAAATAATGGCAAGGAGTGGAATACCAGAAAAGTATATAAACATCATAACATCGATGTACCGAGGAACAAAAGCGAAGTACAGTACACGCTAGGAAATATAGAAACGGGATGGGTAGAAAGCAAGAGGGGGGTAAGGCAGGGGTGCGTATTATCGCCGTTATTATTTGCGTTATATATGGAAGAAATGACACAGAGGATAAAAAGAGTGGGGGAGGGGATTCAGATAAACAAAGAAAGACTGGGGGTACTGCTGTTTGCTGACGACGTAGTTCTGATGGCAGAAACGGGAGGAGGGTTGCAGAGACTACTAGAGGAAGCAACGAGATTCGGGGAGGAACTTGAAGTAAGATTTAGTAAAGAAAAGAGCCAGGTGATGAAAATGAATGGAGAGCTTCAAGAGGACGAGGAATGGACACTGGAAGGAAACAGAATGAAGAAGACAAGGGAGTATAAATATCTGGGGGTAACGATCACGGAGAAAGGGTTTGAGAAGGCGAAAAGTGAAAAGGTGGGACAAATGCAACAATGGAATGGGAGACTATGGAGCGCGACAAGGCTAAGAGCGAATAGCCATGAAATAGTGCGAGGGCTGTGGAAAGGATTAGGAGTACCTGCAATAATGTACGGCTTAGAGGCGGTAGAAACAACAGAGGCGGAAACAAAGAAATTAGAAACGATACAGAATAAAATCGGGAGGACAGGGTTGGGGGCAAATAAATACGTAGCTCAAGAAGCAATCCGAGGGGAGATGGGGTGGAGTACGTTTGAGGAAAGGATTGGGAAAGCGAAAGGGAAGTACAAAGTGAGGCTAGAGGGGATGGAGGAAGATAGGTGGCCGGGGAAGGTATACAGATGGGCGAGCGAGCAAAGTAAATGGAACAGAGAGTGCAAAAAAAGATTGGGGAGGATAAATATAAAACAGGACCGAGTGGGAGGGGAATTTAGAAAAAGAAATGAGAGAGAGGAGTGGGTCATACTAGAAAATGGGAGGGGATGTGTCAGAGAGATAGAGAAAGGGATAAAGGAGGAGGGGAGAAGAAGATGGAGGGAGGGGGTAGAAAATAAAGCCACGCTGGCATATTATAGAGAGAAGGAAAAACCAGCTAGAGAACTATACTATGATGGGGGATGGGGATCGAAACTTCTATTTAAAGCAAGAACAGGATCGCTAGAAACGAATGAGAGCACAAGGAGATGGAATGGAGTGGGACCGCACTGCAGTCAATGTGAAATGGGAGGAGACCCAATAGTGGAGGATGTAGAACACATAGTAACCGAATGTACAAGATATAATGAGGAGAGAGACGAGTTGGAGAGGTACATGAGGAATAGAGTTGGGGAGAGGGGGTGGGAGGAGATTAAGCAGAGGGAAGATAGAGGGGTAGGGGCGCTATTGGGGTTAACACAGGAGATGGAAACACAAGACATGGAGATGGTGAAGAGGATGTTGGAGAAAATGTGGAGGAAGAGAAATGGGTGAAGGATGGGGGGGGTAGGGGGGAGGGGCGAGCGGAGGTGAGGGGGAGGGGGGAGGAAGTGAGGGTTTATACAAAAAAAAAAACTGTCTCTTAAACTATCCTTCTACTCTAAACTTTCCCTCCTACTAACGTTTCTGAGCCAGTACCGATACAAAGGTCAGCCCTGTGGATCTGCACGGTCTGCGGGCGGGTTCTAAAGAAGAAGAAGAAGAAGAAGAAGCCTCGCGACTACGGGTTCGGGTCAGTGTTGCCAGAGATTTTTTTTTTTAAATTCTCAATACTGGGGCGCGTTCAAAAGCTGCAAGACCATACTTCAGACGCTACAGTTTCCGTAGCGCGAATAGGAGTGTTCAATCTGTAGATAATCTTGCCAGATGTCGCCAGATTCGCCAATTATTGTAATAAAATGTGAACAATTACATCCTATAGTAATTATCAGTAATCCGTAATCAGTAATAATTTCAGTTTGTTTTGCCTATCTCTTATGTCGTATTTAGTAGTAGGCCTAGACATAAGCTTGGTGCTCCCTTCTCGCAGCTGTCCGGTTCAGGTGCTCCTTCAGGCTACGTCTGAAGGAATACATTGTTGTCTTTCCACGGACTGACTGGGGTAGGTCGTTCCAGTCTTTGATGGCAGTGAAGAAGAATGTTAGCTCACTCTGCCCTTGGATTCTCGGGACCGTAAAATTAAACATCCTATTTCTTGTATTATGTCCACTCCTCTCATTTGCTTTAACAAAATTACTCTGGTGCTTTGTCATAGAATATCTTGAAGGCATTAGTGAGCCTGATTTGTATGGCCCTGTCAGAGACATTGAGCATACCAAGTGACTGAAGTTGTTCCTGGCCAACATGCGATCTGGGTCCTAGGTTCAGCATGAACCTAACCATTTTATTTTGAGTGACCTGAAGTTTATGCTGTGCTGATTTAGATGATGCAGAGTACCAGGATGACACAGAATAGTCAAAATTACATTGAACAAGCGCTTGGCATAGGGTCTTTTTGGTCGCCGCTGGCAAGCATCCCACCTGTCTATACAGGTATTTTATACGTGCTCTACATTTACTCAGGATAGATTCTAAAATTGTTTCACCTGTCAGAGTCGAGTCCAGTTTTAGTCCGAGATATTTCACTTGTGACACTGTTGTTATAGGAATATCATTACAGTTGACCGAGAAGCCCACAATGACTTTCAGTTTGCGTTTTGTTCCACATAAGGTGGCTTCCGTCTTGCCCAGGTGAAGAGATAGTCTATTGTCCACTAGCCAATCACTACACGATTCTATAGTTCTTTGGAAAGTGAAGCAGCAATACTTATTGGGTCTTTTCCTGAAATCAGAAGCACGCTGTCGTCAGCATACAGTAATTATACAACTCGCGGGCTATATCTCCGATTTTGACCATCCAAACGCTGTTTTCACTCGTTTTATTGTTGTTTCAGGTTAATACCTTTATACTAATACTAATAGGAGGGGAGGTAGAGGACTGAGATTTTGCATGGCCCAGGGGCCAAAAAAAAATAAAAAAATATTTTTTTTTTTTTTTTTTTTTTCCGATGTCAAAAGTTGATTTTTTTTTTCTCTGACTCTTAAGAGTCTCCCCGCAGTGCGCCGGGGGAACTCTTAAGAGTCTCCCCGCAGCTCCCGGGTTAAGAGTCAGAGAAAAAAAAAAATCAACTTTTGACATCGAAAAAAAAAAAAAAAATATTTTTTATTTTTTAATTTTTTTATTTTTTTTTGGCCCCTGGGCCATGCAAAATCTCAGTCCTCTACCTCCCCTCCTTCCCCACTTTCCTCCTCTCCTTCAGTTATCACCTATTTTCCCTGTTATTCCCTTATTCTGAGGTATATTTTCGTGCTAACATTAGAAATCCGATTGGAGGGTGTGGTCATCACTGATAGCAAGCGAGTGTAAGAGAGAGAGAGAGAGTATCGATCGACTGTGTCTCAGTGGCCTTGGGGGAAATTGGCGGGAAAGCAGATTGCCTCACCCATACATTATACAACTCGCGGGCTATATCTCCGATTTTGACCATCCAAACGCTGTTTTCACTCGTTTTATTGTTGTTTCAGGTTAATACCTTTATAATCAACCCATAATAGGCGCATATGGATAAGTATTAATGCTATTAATGGCACAATGAATATTTTAGTGACGGAAACACCTCAAATACGTCAGCACAGGGGGACGTTTCCAATTACCCCCATGCGCACTTCAGAGGTTAATGGTACAATGAATGTTTTAGTGACGGAAACACCTCAAATACGTCAGCACAGGGGGACGTTTCCAATTACCCCCATGCGCACTTGTTAGGTTAAGTTTCATACACACATCTCTAATATTGTCCACAAGGCTGGATCATTATGTAGTGGTAGCTAAGGTTAGGATACAAAAGAAGTGGGTGAGGAGAGCGGGAGGGAGGCGAGAGGAGGGTGGAATGGTGAGGAGGGTGGAGAGGTTGCAGGAGGAGGAAGTCAGGGAGGAGTACAGGAGAGCAGTGGAAAGACGACTAGGTGGGTTCGACCTGGAAGTTATGGAGGAAGTGGAGGAGATGAGCAAGGTGTTTAAGGATGAGATCTGTGCAGCATGTGCGGAGGTGTGTGGAGTGAGGAGAAGAGGGAGGGGAGTGAAAGGTACAGCATGGTGGACAGAAGAGGTAAGAATAGCTGTGGAAGAAAAGAAGAAAGCATATAGAGAGTGGTTGGGTAGTAGAGGGAATGAAGATTCCGAGAGACAGAAACGAGCGAGGTACGTGGAGAGTAAGAGGGTGGTGAAGAGAGTAGTGAAGGAAAGTAAGAGAAGAGTAGATGAGGAATTTGGAAGGAATCTGAGTGTAAAATGGAGGGAGAGTAAGAACTGTTCTGGAAAGAAGTCAAGAAAGTTAGGGAAGGTAGCAAGGGAAACAGTAAGGGTGTGAAAGATAAGAATGGGAGAATGCTAGCCGAGAAGCAAGAGAGAGTCGAAAGATGGAGGGAGTACTTCAGTGAGTTGCTAAATGAAAGGAATGAAGAGCCAGCAAACATAGCTGGATATGGTATGGGAGGGAGAAGAAGAGAAGTAGTGGAGGAGGAGGTGGGGATCAGGAGGTCAGAAGTGTGGGAAGCCATGAAAAGAGTGAAGTTGGGGAAAGCACCAGGAACAGATGGAGTGGGTGGGGAAATGTTGAGGTATGGTGGTGAGATAGTGATAGAATGGGTATGGAAAATGTGCAAACTAGCATGGGAGAAGGGGAGTGCACCCGATGACTGGAAGACTGGCATAATAGTCCCCCTATATAAGGGCAAAGGGGAAAGAGGAGTGTGTGGTAACCACCGAGGAATATGTCTTCTAAGCGTAGTAGGGAAGGTATACAGTAGGGTAGTGATTGAGAGAGTGAGAGTGAGAACGGAGAAATGGATAGGCGACGAGCAGGGAGGTTTTAGGAAGGGAAGAGGATGTGTAGATCAGATTTTTACCCTGAATTGTGTTGTGGAGAAGTATCTGGAGAAGAAACAAAAGGTGTATGTTGCCTTTATGGACTTGGAGAAGGCCTATGACAGAGTGGATAGAGAAGGTTTGTGGAAAGTACTTAGAATATACGGAGTAGAGGGCAAGTTGCTGAAAGCAGTGAAGAGCATGTATGAGGGTGCAAAGGCGGCAGTACGTGTGGAGAGTGAGCAGAGCGAGTTCTTTGACCTGAATGTTGGTTTGAAACAGGGGTGTGTGATGTCCCCGTGGTTGTTTACTGTATATATGGATGGAGTTATGAAAGAAATACTATCAAGAGCAGTGGATGTTGGTGTATTGCTGAAAAGGGAGGGAATTGAGTGGAAGCTACCTATACTGCTGTTTGCGGATGATACAGTTCTGATGAGTGATAATGAATGGGAGTTGCAGGGTCTGGTAAATGAGTTTGGAACAGTGTGCGAAAAAACGGAATTTGAAGGTAAATACGGGGAAGAGCAAGGTTATGGTCTTCGAAAGGGGTGAAGTCACAGAGTGTGAGGTGAAGCTGAACGGTCAGGCTATGGAGATCGTCAACTCTTTTAAGTATCTGGGCAGTGTGTTGAGTAAAGATGGGACTATGGATGAAGAGGTGCGGGAGAGGGTACAACAGGGGAAGAGGGTTGTAGGAACGCTAAAAGCAGTAACAAGAAATAGGGTGGTCAGTATGGAAGTGAAGAAGTCCTTGCATGACAGGGTGGTAATCCCGACACTGACTTACGGAAGCGAAGCATGGACGTTGGTTGAGAGACTCAGACCAAGAGTGAGAGCAGTGGAAATGAATTACTTAAGGAGTGCGTGCGGAGTTACATGGAGGGATAGACAGACTAATGAGGAAGTAAGAAGGAGGTGTGGTGTGGAGGTAGATGTGCTGGAAAGTGTGAAAAGGAACAACTTGAGATGGTTCGGCCATATGGAACGTATGGAAAGCGAGAGAATGACTAAGAGGGTGTACGAGAGCGAGGTGGAGGGACAGAGGGGGAGAGGTAGACCGAATATGAGGTGGAAGGATGGAGTGAGGAACTACATGAATGAAGGCGGTGCTGGTTGGGGGGAGGGGCGTCGACTGACTGGGGACAGAGGTGCATGGGGGCGGTTCGTTCGTGGCCACCCCTTCGGGGATCACGGCGTCAGGCAATAGATAGATAGATAGAAGGCTGGAGAACTCGCCCATAGTATCCTAAGGTCAACTGTCAACCGGGATGCCTCCTTTATGATGCCACTATTTATTTCCCATATTCGTCCCATATTAGAATATTCTTCCTCTCTGGGGGACCTAAGACTACTGGAGTCTGTTCAGAGACGCTGGACTAAATCTATTGGGGGTCTCGAGAATCTTGATTATGGTGAGAGATTGAGGATATTAAACCTATTTTCCATTAAGGGTAGACTTCTTAGGCATGACATAATTAAGTACTGGCAAATATTTCACGGTCTCTGCTCAATTACTCCTGAAGATGTTTTTGATCGTCCCCAATATTTTGCAACCAGGGGTCACCCATATAAAATTGCTCACTCGAGATGCCAGCTTGAAATAAGAAAAATATATTTTAATCTTAGATATGTGTCTCTGTGGAACTCTTTGCCCACATAATTGGTATCCCTGACTAACCTATTATCTTTCAAGGCTGCCCTTTCCGACTATCTTGCAGGAGTTTTATATGAATATTCATGATTTTGTTCTCGATGTCACACCTTCTGGCCTCCTCAACCACTTATACTTGTACCTTGTTTGTAAATGTAGCTGCTTATGATGCACTTTCCAGTCCATATATTTCTATACTCCCTGTTTTTACTACAAATTTTAAATTATCTTTGGGCTGGCGCATCAGCAGTGTGTGGCTTCCGTGGACCCTGACCTACCACTTAGCTCTGGGGTCTGGGAAGCCCACCAGGTAAGAATGCATTATAACTGTTATGCCAGGTTTTTTACTGAGGTTTTAATTGGTTTTGATCAAGTGGGCTCTTCCTAACTGGAGAAGTTATGTTGTTTTACCACAGACACAGAAAGACAATAGAGGATAATTATCACAAGACGTGTATTCATATTCCGTTTAATTGCACAAGAATATCGCATACGTAAACGCTAGAACAATAATGGTCAAGAACAAAACAATTAAAGTGAACGAACGAGGCTCCCCTACGTCTGACTCGCAAGACTGGATTGTTCTATGTAATATCTAAGTAAGTATTAGGGACCGCTTTCTAACTGAAAGATTACACTTGTCCTGTATTTGTTTCAGAGATAAGAGTAGCACGCCTTTCAATCGAGGATTTACACTTGTGCTTAGAAAGGTTATATAGTAATTAGATATGTGAACTATTGGTATTTCCCTGCGTAGAGTGGTTCTGGAATTTGGGAGCTAAACGTAATTATTTTCCTGAGGTTAAATCACTGTGGTGCTTACGCATAAGTTAACTTGAATTTATTTGTTATTAATTTTAGCAGAATTATTATCAGTACTTCCCTAATTTCTTTGAGTTTCACTAGAGCTTCCTTTCTCTCGCTTTTATATACGTGCGTAGTATCCGATGTTTCCAGAATACCTTTTATCATATACGCAGTAGATATATTTTAATTACTTTCACTTTCGATCTTTATATACTTTCTCTCTGACAACACGCCAAGTATAATTTCTTTTCACAGTTAGATCTTCTATAACTTTTACGGTATAATAACTTCACTTTTGATGTGTAGAATAATTAATCCAATGGGTGTAGAATTAGTAATCCAATCTGGGGTAGATCCGCTGGCCGTGGGGTTGTCCTGACGCCACTGGGTTCCCACAGTGTAACTCGAGCACTTTGGTTTGGGACCTTAAATAACTAAATTACCTAGCCCAAGCCGTGACAAAATAGCATTGAGCGAACGCAGGAGTGAACTCCTGTCTACTCTGGTCTTTATAAGTACTTTGATGAATTTCTTGTGGTTTGGTCTATCCTGGATAAAGCTAGTTAGTACCTGACTGTCTGCTTATATCCACAATAGCGCCGGGGTTGAGGTAGGCCGATAATATTAGATTACTTCACCCAGAAGGCTCTAATAAACCAGCTTGTTGATACCCACTAAAAAGAATTAGTATAATGGGTGACTACAGTCTCGTAATTGTGTCTACGCCTTGCGATCAACTGAACCAACTCTTCAACTGTGTCCTCAACTTTCGAATCTGTCCTTTTACCCGGGGTGTCAAGAACAGCTCTAGATTGAGATACTTAAATAAAGTTGGTGGGAGTATATCTGCACCTTTTTACCTGGCCAGGTCGGTGGGTGGATTAGGGGCCAAAATGGCACCTAGCAACTGGTAACTTGGGATGGTTACTTCCTTGTGGTTTGTTACTTCCTTGTGGGGGGGAACTGCCTAGACCCTACCCTCTTGTTTCTTTTGTCCCAGAGTGGACGCGGGGGCGGGTAACAAGGGCGGGGGTAGATACGGTGTTGGTGGTGCCATTCTTGTTGTCGCCTGTCTATCTCACTTCTCTCTTTTCCTGGTGCTTTGGCATTGTCCCGGTTGACGATTATATCCTTTCCTGGTGTTGGAGGACAGTCCCTCTCCTTGGTAACAGCCCGAGCACGTTTGTCTGGGCTGGCTGTTGTGTCTTTGATGAGTTGGGGGTCCTGCCTTTTATGTTTCTTGCTGTTATTTTCCTGGACCTTGGAATTGTTGATGGTGATGATTAAATTTCCTTCTGGTGTTGGAGGACGTGTCATATTGATGGTGGCAATTCGTGTTCCGGATCTGTAGGATATATCATTGTTGGTACAGGGAGATGAGTGGTTTCTCCCCTGGCGGTGTGGAGGGGAACCCTGCCTCCATTGCGTCACCTGGTGGTGTCCGCGGGTCCTTTCGTTCCTGGTTCTTTCCTCTACTCAGCCATGGTTTCCCATTCTTCCACTGTGATGAGGTGGTGTGGTAGGATGAGAGGGAAAACGGCTTGATGGTGGTGAATGTTTGGGTAACTGTTTCTCCGTTATTTCAATAACCCTAGACAGACACCAATATACCACTAAATCAGACAAATATCACTACAAAAAAAATAGGAAAATATTATATTAATGTCCCAGGTATTTGAAATTATGCAAATGAGTAAAATCCATTGATATAATGATAATGGGATTGATTAGTATCTGGCAACAGTGTTGCACAACATTTTCTGAACGTATGCGAACTTCGGAGTATGTATCCCATTAATATACACATCTATCACTATTTAAATGTAATACAACCATACACAGTGCTATTACATATTATTTGAACATAATATAGGATGCTCTTTCCTTTGAAACCATTTTCTATATCTATTCACGAAAAATATAGGCCTAGCCTAGGCAGCGCTACCGGTAGGTACGAATTTATCAGTTCGAATTTTGATTGAGAGTGGGATTCTTACCTGGTGGGCTTCCCAGACCCCAGAGCTAAGTGGTAGGTCAGGGTCCACGGAAGCCACACACTGCTGATGCGCCAGCCCAAAGATAATTTAAAATTTGTAGTAAAAACAGGGAGTATAGAAATCTATGGACTGGAAAGTGCATCATAAGCAGCTACGTTTACAAACAAGGTACAAGTATAAGTGGTTGAGGAGGCCAGAAGGTGTGACATCGAGAACAAAATCATGAATATTCATATAAAACTCCTGCAAGATAGTCGGAAAGGGCAGCCTTGAAAGATAATAGGTTAGTCAGGGATACCAATACTGTGGGCAAAGAGTTCCACAGAGACACATATCTAAGATTAAAAAATCTTTTTCTTATTTCAAGCTGGCATCTCGAGTGAGCAATTTTGGTTTAATTCTAGTTTCGCTTTCACAGCATACTCATAAATTTCTATGGCTACTTTAGAGTTGTCATATACCATACTTAATTCCTATATATGTCCAAAGCGGCGGAAATGCATTATAAGGAATTATACCTACTGTAAAAAAAAAAAAAAAAATCCCCATATGCGGCACCATAGCTATTACATAATACTAGGTTAGGTAAGGTTGTTAGGTTAGGCTAATGTCGTTAATGTAGTTTATTCTCATTATATTACGTCTTTTACCCAGTTCAGTTCAGTTGGAATTCGGGAAGTTTAGCCTTAACGTCGGCACTTCCCTAAGAGGTTTTGTTATTTTTCTTTTTGTGACTTTGTGACGTGCTCATTTGTTTAAAAATAAATATATCTCATTTTTCATCCCTTTTTCTGAAATCTTCTTTCTTCTCTCTTCAGTCTTGTTTCTTCTCTCGTCTTCCTTCATTCTTGTTTCTTCTCTCTTCAGTCTTCTTATTTCAGTTCTTTCAATTTTTTCTCTCGTACTCTCCACATTTGATAGATTGTCTGTTTCACTCTATCGCTTATTTCTTTGTTAAATAAAAGATGTCCGATGACTTGATTTTCATTTTCAATATAAGGCTGTTGGAACCCTGGATCTTTTATTCTGCATGCTTTATAAAATGAACAGTGTAGTAGAAAATGTTTTAGGTCTTCTGTTCCTTCCTTACACATATCGCATTGTGTCTCTCCTCCCACATGCCTATTTCTATCTTTTAGATTTAAGTTATTTGTCCTACATCTGTAAAATATTATAGATGCCTGTGTGTTGTCATAAATATCTTCCTCGCTCTTAATCTCCTTTTTATAACTCCTATACACTTCTAGGCTACTCTTCTCTGCCAACTCCTCTCGCCATCTTCCCGAATCCCAGTCCAGAACTCTTTTTCTAATGTCGTCCTTCTTAATATTTGCTAAATTTGTTTCTCCTAACTTCAAATTCCCTACATACTTTCTAATTTCTGCAGTCCAGGGATCTTTACTATTTCTAAGTTTTTCCTCTGTGATTCTTCTTAGCAAGTCATTACTTTCCTCTCCTACTAAATATTTAAGATATTTTATGTTACCTTCCATAATTCTTGCCTCCATTGATGAGGCTCCTATTTCACCCCTTAAGGTTACCTTTTGGGCATATCTGGGTGCCCCTAATATGTGTCTAAAAACCCTATTCTCTATATTTTGTAATTTATTTATTTCTGTTTTTGAAAAACCTATAACATTCGAGCCATACAGGACTGCTGGTATCACAATACTTTTCCAATATGTTTTTCCAATAAGTATCTTATTACAACTTTGTGATATTACCGGGTATGTAAGGTTAGCCATTCTATTTGCTTTATCCAAAGCTTCTATTTTCTGGGTTTTAAAACATTTTTTATTATCATTAATTTGTATTCCTAGATATTTAATTTGTTTTACCACTTCTATTTCTCGTATGTTGTTTGGTTTGTTTTTCATATTAAATATTAGCAATTTCCCTGATCTTCATAGTTGGTCGGGAAGCTATGCCTTTACAACTGCGCCTCCCTTTTGTCGCTGTGTACGTGAAACTAGAATTTTACCGCAATTTTATATGGGTGACCCCTGGTTGCAAAATATTGGGGACGATCAAAAACATCTTCAGGAGTAATTGAGAAGAGACCGTGAAATATTTGCCAGTACTTAATTATGTCATGCCTAAGAAGTCTACCCTTAATGGAAAATAGGTTTAATATCCTCAATCTCTCACCATAATCAAGATTCTCGAGAGTCGAGACCCCCAATAGATTTAGAGCTGGCTGAAAGTTGTTGGATATTGGACTTTGGACATTGGACATTCGAATGTAAACAAAGCGACGAATCTCAAGCGATCTTGAACGAAGCAAGCTGGTTTGCTTAGATACGTTTAGTATGATCAATGCGTATATTTTTATGTTGTATTTAATATGTATTGGCAAATCTATTATCACACAATTAAAATTCATATTATAAGTAATGTTAACGAGAAAATACATAATTTTATATACCGGTAGCCTATTGTTATGGAATAACAAGCCATAGTAAATACCGATGATCCTGAAATTCCTGAATATCCAATAGAATCCTGAAAACTGTTGGATATTGGACTTTGGACATTGGACATTGGACATTCAAACTGAATAAAAAAATAAAAAAATAAACTACTAGATAATTATGGACTTTGGACATTGGACTTTGAACATTCAAACTGAAAAAAAAAAACTTTTCAAACTACTAGATATTGTTTAGCCTAGAGTTGAATATCCAATAAAAACCTGAAAACTGTTGGATATTGGACTTTGGACATTGGACTTTGGACATTAAAACATTACTAGATATTGATTAGCCTAGAGTTGAATATCCAATAAAAACCTGAAAACTGTTGGATATTGGACTTTGGACATTGGACTTTGGACATTCAAAAAAATAAAAAATAAAAAATAAATAAACTTAAAATGCCCCAGAACGAGAAGCCCACCACAGAAGCCATGAACGAACACCACACAGAAACACCAAAGGAAAGGTCCACAGAACGAAAGGACCAGCTGACCGAGCCAGCCATTTCAGACAGGCCCAAGCCCGCAGGGCTAAACAGCTCCAGGACGCACCCATTTACCTTTTCTAAACTGACCATTTTCCACACCTCACGTACACTAACCCTCTCGTGTCCTACACTCCTAACTACAAAGATGATGAACAGGAATATACATTCATATTAAAAACACCCATGCCCTGTCCCGACGTTGAGCCAATGCCAACACATCAGACAGCCATAATTATATCTATGTATGTTCTTACATCCGAGAAGTAGATGTTATATATCTTAGAAGTTAAAACACCCACGCTTGTCCCTAGACCTCGTATATCATTTTCCATGACGAGTATAGATATATGAAACCCGTGCTCAGTCGCCCCTTGCATTGTTCCTCTAGTAACTAAGTCTATAATATTAACTGCCACCAGCATTGATACGACATAGCGGCACTGTTCTTGCTACAAAGATGATGAACAGGAATATACATTCATATTAAAAACACCCATGCCCTGTCCCGACATTGAGCCAATGCCAACACATCAGACAGCCATAATTATATCTATGTATGTTCTTACATCCGAGAAGTAGATGTTATATATCTTATAAGTTAAAACACCCTCGCTTGTCCCTAGACCTCGTATATCATTTTCCATGACGAGTATAGATATATGTAACCCGTGCTCAGTCGCCCCTTGCATTGTTCCTCTAGTAACTAAGTCTATAATATTAACTGCCACCAGCATTGATGCGACATAGCGGCACTGTCCTTGTGTCGTATTGTGCCAAGTACAGATCAACCAGGTTTCATCACCTTATTAGGACGACGACTATAATGTCATCGTTCATCGATGTATGCAATCCTTAGGTTAAGTATTTTTATCCGCCATTGTGTTCATCTTTTTCCATTTACTTTCCACAATTGTCATACGTCTTTCCCTTGCCTCCTTCGTATCCACAGTCTACACTACGCCAATTTACTTCGTGTCTTACACCTCTTACCCCAACCAGAGATTGTATAAGATAGCCTAGTTACCAGTATCTGTCATAAGTACCCCGAAACAATAACTAAGTACCCCTACGAACTGCCGCTGTTGTTGGTATTTATATTTAATAGAAAACGCAGTTCCCAGGGCCAACTAATAGTATCCATAACCCTCGGACTGATCACATAACTCTATCTTTTCCAGACTCATATACCACCCCATAGTTGCATTCCCCGGTAGCATTTGGCTAACGTATTCTACTGCCTTTTCAAACTTCCATATCAATTGTAGCCTAATGCCACCCCCACGCCCAGGGACCTTAGGGGCAAAATTTCCCTGTAGCCCTTGAACTCTCCCCCCCCTCTCATTAAGACACCCGCGCTTCTCGACTCTTGTCCGACCTAGCCTCTCTCTCATACCTCTTGAAGATCCTTGAATTGTCCGTTGCTAACGCTCTCCAACCTTTTATATATATACTCCTATCCAGCCTACCTTCACTTAGTAGGCCAGAACAACATTAGAACTTTACTAGCCCCTTGCATGCCATCTATTCTCTTACAACACATTCACAACCCTGCACCCAATGGTCGTCGGTGCGAGGCTAGCCGCCCCGCCAGTAACTAACTTCTATTGCCATACTTCCAGATAAATGTGGCAGAGTTAGCAACCCAGTCTCCACCACATCCAGCAAACCCTACAATTAACAACCAGCCGAGTAAAACCAGCTAGCTAAGGCACCTTCGGTTTTGGTATTAAGGACACCCACATCTGTCTCATACACAGAGGGTTATTACAAACACTGGTGATATGGCAAGCCCCTAGCCACAGCCGCCGGACGACTATCACAGAGAGAGGGCACCCAGCTCCCCCTTTTTGCCCACCCGAGGAGGGAGACCCCCCCCCCGCGGAGGTATACCTGGCCCCTGTTTTGACTTTCGAGTCATTGCCAGGTAGCACAGGAATTCTTCCTATCAATGAACTAACCATGCATGACTAACACCTTTACTAACCTCTATTAACTCACAATAAACCATTTACCTTTCTTGCATGCTCTGATCACTAAATTAGCACCTCAGCTATACCATAGAATGAAGATTGAACAATCTAGAGAGACGCTCCTATCACAGCTGTCCCCATCCTCCTCGCAAAGTAGATCCAGTCTCTCTCCCCTAAATACGTCCAGTATAGCCAAAATAGTACCTCTTACTAAGGCTCAGTTATATGAAAATATAAAGGCTTCCTATAGCCCTGTGCCACAACAGTAAATACCATCTTACCTAGTCCCCATATCTATTGAGAGCTCAATTAAGTCCATAAGACTCGAGATCCCTACTGTCTACAGGGTCCAGAACCGAGCCTATAAATCTAACTCCCGCCCCCAGTCAAATCAGTTGAAAGCTAGACACCAACCAGGGGTCACTACCCTGCAGTTAACTTCTAGCTCTGCCCTTGTGTTGTTCCGGAGTGAGATCCCAGAGCCGGCAGACTCCGTGGCAGATTTGGATAGAAGGACCTGCCCACGTATTTAAGAACTTCACACATATGGCCCCCCTGGACGGCCGCGGAACCAGTCGTTAGCCCCCAACATCATGGACGCAAGATAACCAGGACCAGACCCATCAGATACTACCCAAGATTCCCTTTAGCAGTACTACATATTACTGTGCTGTTTAGAGATTCACTAATTAATATTTCTACGAAGTGGCTAAGACCTTGCCCAGTGTAATTCATACTTAACCCGGGAGCTGCGGGGAGACTCTTAAGAGTTCCCCCGGCGCACTGCGGGGAGACTCTTAAGAGTCAGAGAAAAAAAAAAATCAACTTTTGACATCGAAAAAAAAAAAAAAAATTATATTTTTTTTTTTTTTTTGGCCCCTGGGCCATGCAAAATCTCAGTCCTCTACCTCCCCTCCTTCCCCACTTTCCTCTCCTTCAGTTATCACCTATTTTCCCTGTTATTCCCTTATTCTGAGGTATATTTTCGTGCTAACATTGAAATCCGATTGGAGGGTGTGGTCATCACTGATAGCAAGCGAGTGCAAGAGAGAGAGAGAGAGTATCGATCGACTGTGTCTCAGTGGCCTTGGGGGAAATTGGCGGGAAAGCAGATTGCCTCACCCATACATTATACAACTCGCGGGCTATATCTCCGATTTTGACCATCCAAACGCTGTTTTCACTCGTTTTATTGTTGTTTCAGGTTAATACCTTTATAATCAACCCATAATAGGCGCATATGGATAAGTATTAATGCTTAATGGCACAATGAATATTTGTGACGGAAACACCTCAAATACGTCAGCACAGGGGGACGTTTCCAATTACCCCCATGCGCACTTCAGAGGTTAACCATTCCATTTGGGACGTACTAAGCGATCAGTGCTCTTTAATTAACAGGCGACCTTGACTCTCGTAATTACCTTATTCAGATATTAAAACTCTAGTGATATCTAACGTTCGCCCACTGATTTGCGTTCTATGTATTTCTGAAACAAGGATATAAAACTTAGATCAGTACCCCCTGAGGTTACTAGAATTCCCGTGCTCTAAAATACGCGTGTCTAATCTAGTCTGTGAACTACTACTTGTGCACCAGAGCTACCAGTAATAAATCTAACAGTGAATATGAATCTATAAGTAACATTGATGGTCTTCGGTATATAAACCTGTGGAATCGAAGCCAGTGATCAGAAGATTAATACCTGAACGTTGGAAGTGGGAGACTAGGCTCCATCCAGATCCACTTATGCTAGTGTTGTTCAATTCTATTGTATTGTCTTACACAAGTATTCTGCAGTGGTATATCAATAAACGTGATCATGTAACTTGCTACCATGTGTTTCTTTGTGTTCTCTATTCCTCATATCTTGTATTGTGCATGCAGCCTTATATACCCAGTCAATTTAGAACTCACATTACCCAAGTTAAACCTGTAGAAAAACAGGGCATAACATTGGCGGCAGCGGTGGTTCTTGATTCGGATAAAAGGTTGCATTACACTGCAAGTTTGGAACAGTAGAAGCATGGCAACATCGCGAAATTGGCAGTCACTCACACACATTCCCAAGTATGATGTAAACACGTATGATATCGCCACTTACTTAGACATAATAAAACCAGTGCTAGATGTGGCACTTCAAAATGACTGCGAAAAAATCGCCGTTGCATTATCGCAAATTATGCAGTTGGGAAAAGCCGTTTCCCAAATTGCTAAACAGGTAACGCCAGAGAGTACCTGGAACCAGTTTCGATCCCTCGTGATTCGGACCTTAGGGCCACTTTTGGGTTGCCTCATCTCCCCCAAAATAATACAAATAGACAAGATCAAGTATGAAGGGGATATAAATGTGACCCTCATACAACTCTACAGATACGTGAGGACCACGTATAGCTATGAAGATTACGACTAACAAAATGAACTCTTATTCACCGCATTGTTAGACATCCTCCCACCCCACATCACCGCCCATCTCGACCCGTATGGCTTATTCGAAGAACATATGCTCTCCATCAGAGAAGAATGCCTACGCAGTTCGATGAATCCCCTATCCAACCTTTCAGCCCCTATCCAAGACTCCGTGCACCCTTCCAAAATTACTTCCGGTGAAAGTCCAACCCCAGTGCACTCTTCCTTGCCTCTATCCTCTCTGACCATCCCTAAATTTTCCCCTGCCCAGCCATCCTCCAACGATCATCTTCCATCAATTGTGTTACCCCATAAACCCCATCCTTTTTCTATGCATGTCAAACCAACCCACCAACCCCAGATAACCGCTAACCAGACCGTGACTGCCACCAAGAAGATTCCCAAAATTCGTCCTGTTAACAACCCCAAATCAATACATCAGTCCTCTACCAATAACCCCTGTTCTACACCTAACTCTTCCCCCACCAACCCTCCGCAGCCCCCCCAACAAGCCCCGTATTCTAGCTATGCCTACCTATGTAGGCCTACCACAACATATTTTCCCCATGACCCCAGAAATGTTCAGCTATCCCCCCACTAACAAAATTTCCCTTGTGACAGTTTTCCGTCGGTAGCTTGTGACAGTTTTCAGTCAGTAGCTCCCTTCCACCCCCACACAATTCACACCCCTAGAAAACTTCGAAACCCCACACTTGACTCGCCCTCTCATGTCAAACAAACCCACCAACCCCAGATAACCTCTAAACAAACCGTCATTGCCACCGACACACCCCACCACTCTGATCCTCCCACACGCGCCGTTAATCCTCTCCTCACACGTGACGACCTAGGGACCCAACCATGTTCCCCCCCTTCCCCCAGAAATACTCAGCTATTCCCCCACCAACAAAATCTTCCTTGTGACAGTTTTCCGTCAGTAGCTCCCTTCCACCCCCCCCACAATTCACACCCCTAATAAACTTCAAAACCCCACACTTGACTCACCCCCTCATGACAGACAAACCCACCAACCCCAGATAACCTCTAAGCAAACCGTCACTGCCACCGACACACCCCACCACTCTGATCCTCCCACACGCGCCGTTAATCCCCCCCTCACGCGTGACCCCCACCAAAGTGATTTCCCCCCCCCTCATGCGTACCGAACACCTGCTCACCAGTCGGTCCCCCACCATCATGAGCCCAGCTAAACTTTCAACCTCCACCAATTCCCACCAACAAAATTTCCCTTGTGACAGTTTTCCGTCAGTAGCTCCCTTCCACCCCCCCACAATTCACACCCCTAATAAACTTCAAAACCCCACACTTGACTCACCCCCTCATGACAGACAAACCCACCAACCCCAGATAACCTCTAAACAAACCGTCACTGCCACCGACACACCCCACCACTCTGATCCTCCCACACGCGCCGTTAACCCCCCCCTCACGCGTCACCCCCACCAAAGTGGTTTCCCCCCCCTCATGCGTACCGAACACCTGCTCACCAGTCGGTCCCCCACCATCATGAGCCCAGCTAAACTTTCAACCTCCACCTCTTCACCGTTACCCCACCCGCCACAAATTCCCCCCCCCAAAGATCCCGCTCGACAAAATACCACTCCCATCCCAATCCAACCACAAAACTTTTTCCAGATTGGCTAAACCCCAAAATACTCTCTCTCTCGCCCCAAACATAATCAACCTCTCAACTTCAACCACTCCTCGAAATCCCATCCATGTCTCTCCCGAAAATAAAATCAGTCCAAATTCAACCCCTCTCAAACCACAACCCTGCCTGCCCAGACACCACCCCCCCCCCCCCCCCCCACCATCTCCCTATCAAATCCCCACACCCCAAACCTCCAAACCACCCGATCATAGTAAACTCTCAACCTTCAGCCTTACTCACCCTTCCCCAAACCCCACTCACTACCACAACTCTCTACACAATTCAACCCCTCCCCAGCACCAACCTCTTCCGCAACAACAACCCCGACTCGACCTGCCCATTTCATCTTTAAAACCCCCCTATCACTACCCCCGACCGAAACCACTTAGACCCCCCCTCCAAAACTGGCCCCGGGCCAGCTCGCCCCCAGACCCACATTCCTAACGACAAGAACTAACGGTAGATGCACCCCAATATTCACTTAAAATCAGGATTGGTAGAGGAGGTGGGTCATGCCGGCTCGTCCACAGTCCAGCCTCCCTACCACTCTTGACCTAGATTCCTAGGTCCATTAAAATGTATAATTTTTTCATTCATTCATTCATTCATGATGAGGATATTATTGTACTTGATTTTTTTATTGTTTTCAATTCCTAGGCGATTGGGCATGATTCTATAAATTTACATGTTTTCCATATACTGTATATACTATATATTTTTTCCTTAGTCATACTACTTTTCTTGTTACCTACACTTTTCTGACTATCTTTTAAATTTGCTTTATACATTGTTAAACACTTTACCTCTTCTTAATTTCCTGTGTTCTTAATTATCTGTCCTTTCTTAAATTTACATGTTTTCCATATACTGTATATATTATTTTTTTCCCTTAGTCATACTACTTTTCTTGTTAACCTACACTTTTCTGACTATGCTTCTTTTTACTTCACCCTTGAGGCTCGAGGACGAGCCTATAATGAAGGAGAGGGAAGTAAAATGCCCCAGAACGAGAAGCCCACCACAGAAGCCATGAACGAACACCACACAGAAACACCAAAGGAAAGGTCCACAGAACGAAAGGACCAGCTGACCGAGCCAGCCATTTCAGACAGGTCCAAGCCCGCAGGGCTAAACAGCTCCAGGACGCACCCATTTACCTTTTTCTAAACTGACCATTTTCCACACCTCACGTACACTAACCCTCTCGTGTCCTACACTCCTAACTACAAAGATGATGAACAGGAATATACATTCATATTAAAAACACCCATGCCCTGTCCCGACGTTGAGCCAATGCCAACACATCAGACAGCCATAATTATATCTATGTATGTTCTTACATCCGAGAAGTAGATGTTATATATCTTAGAAGTTAAAACACCCACGCTTGTCCCTAGACCTCGTATATCATTTTCCATGACGAGTATAGATATATGTAACCCGTGCTCAGTCGCCCCTTGCATTGTTCCTCTAGTAACTAAGTCAATAATATTAACTGCCACCAGCATTGATACGACATAGCGGCACTGTCCTTGCTACAAAGATGATGAACAGGAATATACATTCATATTAAAAACACCCATGCCCTGTCCCGACGTTGAGCCAATGCCAACACATCAGACAGCCATAATTATATATTTATTAGTGGCCCCTCCATCATTGACGAACATGCCTATTACATAAGGCATCCTCTTCAAACACTAATCCTCCGTAGTTTTGAATCTACCGCGCAGAGCATTTAAAAACTGAGGAGCCTTCATCATGAGCGCACGCGACCTCACTCATGGCTTCAGTCATTATGAATTGGGTTCTCACTACGAAAAAACTTCGTAAAAAATAAAAACAACAAGAAAATAAGAATAACTATCCAATAAGCTTTCCATCATATCGTGGATGTACTTGTGTGGATTTCTGACCAGACGCTGATTCAGGCGTCATTCTTCCTTCTCTGCTCTGCGCTCAGCCCGCCCGGACGTGCCTCCCCACGCTCCGCTGGTTCCGCATTCGTTGCGTCCCTAGTGAGTTTTTTCTCATTTGTTTACTCCAGGATGTATCGAGTAAGGTTAGGATAGGCGTAGCAGGAGTGTCCTGGGCTGGTTGCCCGCAGTGCAGTGTATTTTGGGTCGAGTGTATGGGGCATCTATTTCGGATGTACCCTCGTGGTCACGTTGTGGACATGTGAACTTTTTCACAGTTGAGTTAGTTTGTGATGCAGGCGGCTTTCACTACGCGTTAATTATTGCTGCCTTTTATCTTTCTGATGAGGTAAGCTGTGTTTTCTGACGTTCCCAGCGTATTTTTCTTCACTTAGTGAAGTTTTTTCTGGGTCCCGAGTCAGTCTTCCCTGGGTTGGAAGTTATTGCTCGGTGGTGTGTTGGCGGTGGTTCCTGTTGTGATATTTCCAGTGTGTGTGTATATTTCAACTGTTTTTTATGCCGTCTGCCTAGGCCTAGCCAGCCGCTCGTAGCTTTGCCACATGTACTAGTGTTATTATTTATTATTTATAAATATGCCCTACTGTGTCATGTGTATCCGGGTTTTAGTTGTGTATTGGCTAATTCCTCGGACTATAATTGTTTCCTGGTTTAGTTGTGTATTGGCTAATTCCACGGATTTTGTTGTGACCTTGGGTTAGCCGTGCGTGGCTATCCTCGTGTCGTGTGTTGTTCAGATGGTATCTGTTCTGGGTGGGTTTCCTTCCGGCGGGGTTTTTCTCGGTTTCACCGTGAAAAAATCCTGGCCGAGAGCAGTGTTGGGCCACACGTGGTTGTTGACACTGGCTTGTATCCCCGGCGGGTGGGGTGTCTGTGGCTCTCCAGGACTGCGTCTCTGTGGGTGCCTGGTTTCAGGCCTCCTTTGATTCCCGGCGGGATGGCTGTACCCATCCATATAAAACGGCGTCCTTGTGGACATACGTTTTAGGAGTTTTTTCTACCTGGTTTTACGACAACCACATGAAAAAACCTAGCTGTTGTTTAGGCTTTCCTCCCCGGCGATCTTTTACAAAGAAGCGGGGACAGGAACTTATGGGGTTAACTTTTAAAACTTCTCACCCGGCGGGTGCACCTGGGTAGGGTGAGATGAACGACTTAGGTCTTCCAGTTAGTTAACCGATCCATTATAGTGATACTCTGTGTATCGCTGCCTTTACTATTTACGGCGATTGAAGGTTCAATTAGGTTATATATCGATTCTTCTCACACCCGGCGGGTGCTCCTAGGTGGAGGAATTAAGGAATTTTACAAAATTCATTTTAACCTATTTAATTTAGTGATACTATCAGGTATCGCCGCCTTCGATCTTACGGCGATCTTTTGGGACAATTCGTTAAACATTAGATCTCGTATCATCCTGCCCTGGGCTATTCTACTATAATAATTCAAGGGCCGGCGTCTTTTTGGGGGGTTGCTTTGTTACAAAATTGAATCTTGAGACAGTCACCTCCTCCGAGAGACTATAAGTGCCATGCTGGACCATTATATCAGAGGGTATTCTTCACTTTCTTTAGCAAAAGATTTGTTTAGACTTTACACCCCGCCGCGTAGCGAGATGTGTTAGTTGTGTCTTTGCATCTCGTTACCCGGCGGGTTATTAACACTGGTGTGCGATCATGTTGGATTACCCTTATGAGCATTAATTCCTGGAAATTTTCTTGTTTTTTCCAGAGCTGAGCTCCGGCGGACCAATACAGACCCGGCGGTAGTTTTCACCCACCAGTCTCTGTCATGGCTACCGTGGCCCCAGTTTTTGCCCTGTGCATTACCCCTACTTGTGCTGGTATCCCTATTTTTGCACACACCCTTTGCATAAGGTGTGTTAAATGTCTAGACCGTTCAAGGGGTCTCTGGGTGATGCATAATTGTTCCTTTTGTTCTCAATTAGCTGTTAAAGTCCTTTGTGATAACGATAAGACCGCGGCGGTAGCGTTGAGAGAGGTTCGACAACAAATGTCGGCCTACACTACCATTGTCGCGCATAAGTCACTTCAATGTGACAACGTCCCACTTTGGGATAGATTGCTGTCAGAACACCCTCCCCCTAAACGTTCCTCTAGAGTCACGAGTGTTAAGCCGATGGAGACTAGTCAGGGTTCTGTATCGTCTGCGACTACAACTAAACGCCCGAGAGAGCCTACACCCCCGGCATCCGCCTCCTCGTCGCAGGCGAGATCTAGGTCAAGGTCACCTCTCAGACAACAGTCTTCTAGTCGGGCCTCTTCGCCGGAGAGTAAGAAGAGTAAGACGGAAGATTCCACCAGTGGTCACGGCGGAGATTCTTCCAGATCTAAGACTAGTTCGCGGTCACACCGCAGCCATAAATCCTCAAAAAAGGATTCACATCGGAAGTCCTCTCGACATTCCCCTAAGTCTAGTGCATCTCATCGTACCTCTACACCTGACAAAGTTTGTGTTAGGGCCTCTGAGTCCAGTGCAGCACCTGTCCCTAAAGAGGAGTTGCCAATTAATATTTTAACCCTGGAAATGGAAAGTTCAGGAGGGTCAATAATTGAGAATGTTTCAGACTCTCAAGAGAGCGTAGGCCAGGGCCTTGGTGTTTGGCGGTTTGCCCAACCACGGTCTGACCACCCACGTCCGACTCATACGAGTCACACAGTAGCCGACGTCCACAGGGACGCGGCGACCCCATCCTCTATCCCAGACTTATCTTGGAAACAAGGTACCCCTGCCTCGGCGGGGTCTTCTCAGGAGGATCGGGAGGAAAAAGACGAAGTTTCAATAATTTCGGATATGGAAGGACAAGGGTCAGGCTCAGGCTTGGACGCCGCAAGAGATAATAATGATTCTCCTATAAGTTCTTCATCTAACCAGTTTGTTACAGCACAAGAAATTGATGGGTTGCTTACTCATGCTTTATCTAAATTTTTTGGTCAGCAACAAGAAAACCCCACAATGGACTTGGGGGCTCCCTCGACAAGCTCTACGGTACGGCCTCTGATGACGTCAATTGATTTATCTAAGATTCCTAACCCTCCTACTCTGTCACCTGCAAGGAGCACTAAGCCTGCCACGGCGGCATTGACAACTTCAAATGTCAGGGTCATAACGGATGTTAATCCACCCCCTCTAGACAAAGCACCTCTTAGAAAGGTAGCTATGCCCCTCCTTTATGGGCCAGACGAGTCATGGGTTCTTTTGAACCCCTCTAAACCAGAGCTTGCCCAACCTACCTTGTCAGGGGAACTCCCGGTACCGCGTGAGTGGTTTATCCAGGGCAACAAGTCAAAGAAATTAAGGGCCATGGATGCCTTAGGTAATGTTCTGTACGTAAACATTAAGGCTATACCTAGTTATTATCACCAGGATTATTTTGTGTATGCTTCTAAGCCTGCTTTACCCCCTGCCTCAGCTTTAAAACTATTTTCAGACTGGTCTAAGCTGGATGGGTTTAATGATATTAAGACTCTGTCAGCTCTTACTCCTGAACTAGATTTTCGGACCGTCACAGACGACGCAGCTAATCCAGTTTTGAAGGTGGGACAGTTGGGTCCAGGACCTTGGGTGGATTGGGAGGTAGAGGCTCAAAACTTTGCAACCACTTTCACTTCTAAATCTTCCCACCAGATCCTTCAGGACTCACATTCATGGTTTTCCATGCCGGTGGGTTCTGCCGGCGGAGTCCCGGCGGCTTTGTTTGCATTCCTAGCTGCCCCTAAGATTAACCTGACAAGCGCGATATAGACGTAGGTGCTAGGGTAGTTATTTGTGCATTTCTAGCCCTGGATTCTGACAGAATTCGTTATATTTTACAATAATAAAACCATTATTTGTTTTCGGTATGCTTTTATTTTACATATATGATGTATATATGAACCTTCAAGAGTGCTAAAATAAGTGGGAAAAGCATTTGGGTGGTGAAAAACGAAGATATTGGCCACCCGGTCATAATCTCAGGCGAGAGAGAGAGACAGGCAGCCTTCCCCTCTCGCTGTCTGGGAGTCAACTGAGAAGAGCGGGGCGGTGTGTGCCGGTGTCTGGGTGTTGCATAACGATCTTTTATGCAACCCACTTGTGCTACATTATCGCGGGAGAGAAAAATAACCGATAAATGATGATAAAAAAAGAAAAAATAGGTAATAATGGAGGGGGGGAGGGGGGGGGAAATAGGGGGGGGAGGGGGGGGGGGGGTTTGTGTGAGATTTACATGGATGAGTACTGGAGGGGAATTATCTCACCTAGAGACAAATTCCTTTGTTTTGATAGGCCCTTTTTTGTTATGGTCCTGCTTCCGTGAGGCCTATCGCGTTCCCTATAGGAAGCCTTCCGTGAGGCCTATCGCGCTTGCCGGGTTAATCTTTGTGAACTGAAGGACCCGTTCACTACCCTACCCCTACTCACCTAGACAGAGAATTTAGGCTACGAGGAAAAGCTTTTCGCCTGTTTTTCACAGTACATAGTATCTCAGCAGGTGGCTAAGTCTTTACTACGATCTACTCAGGCAATCGCAGACGCGGATGCTCGAAGATCGGTTTAGTTATCCCGGCGACTGATTCTTCAGTCGTCAATCGAATCCTTAGGTGACATACGCACCGCCTTGCTTGAGGCGGTGCGAGCACGACAAGATCTTAGGATGTCGTTAGTTCGCAAGCTACCTGAGCGCATTGCTAACCAGGTGGTGATGTCACCAGTACTTACCCCTTCTTTAATGTCCCCTGATGTATGGCGAACGGTGTTCAATATGGCACAGGCCGTTAAGCACAGTCCCACCCCTTCTAAGAAACCTGCATTTAACTTCCCCAAACCCAGGCCTACTACTAAAGCCCAGCCAGGGGGATCTAAACCATTTCTTCCGCCTAAGTCCTCCCACTCCCCCCAGGGTCAGTACAGGCATAGACAGAATAGGTTTTCAGGTCAGAGAGGACGCGGCCAAAATAAACCAGGTCAGGGCCAGTCTTCGACCAACACCAGCCAGCCGGCGAAGCGGCCAGCACCAACCCCACCATAAAAAAACTAAAGTCTCTCTCACTCCCGGCGCCTACCTTAAGGCCGGAGGAACCGAGGGTAGTACAGCCGGCGAACCCTTGTCTGCTAACTGGGTCGTTCCGAACATGTCACCAAGCATGGCCGTTAAACACTTGGGCACGGATGGTGGCACGCAAAGGTATCACTTGGCAGTGGTTCCGGCGACCTCGATTACGTCAGCCGACAACGGCGAATTTTGTTTCTTTAGAGGTGGAGTCACTAAGCCCAGGAAATGATTGCCAAGAATGTCATCATCCCGGTCCCCCCAAATTACCCTGTATTCACGTCCAAACTATTTTTGGTTCCCAAAAGGGACAGTGTTCAGATGAGGCCGGTCGTAGACCTGTCTTATCTGAATCTTCACATTCACAACGAATCTTTCAGAATGTTAACAGTACACCAAATCAGGCTAACACTTCCGCCGGGAGGTTGGATGTGTTCACTAGACCTGACAGACGCCTATTGGCACGTATCGGTCAACAAAAAGATTTCAAAGGTTTTTGGCCTTACGGATCAGGCACCAAAATTTTGTTTTTCAGAGGTTGCCGTTCGGTTTGAACCTAGCACCTCGATTATTCACAAAACTAGTCCGGCAAGCCCTGATGCCATTGTTAAAACAAGGGATCAGAGTGTTGTGGTATCTGGACGACTGGCTGGTGGTGGCAGAGACACAACAATTATGCATAAAACATGTCAATATCATTTTGAATCATGTCAAAACTCTAGGCTTCAAGGTAAATCTGGTAAAGTCAAACCTTGTTCCCTCACGAGTAATTCAGTGGATAGGGCTGGTCTGGGACACCGCCGCTCTCACTCTGAGTCAGAGTGTGGACAATCGCAACAGGTTTCGCAGGAAACTGTTCAGGTTTCTTCACAGTCTGACTAAGACACGGAGGGTCTGGGAGTCTCTGGTCGGCTCTCTCAACTGGATTCAAACTAACTGTCAAGTTGGGCCGGTTGAAAGTAAAACGATTAATATTGGAAGGCAACAAATATTTCCCGCTCTTACCGGCGGGAAAATTATGGCCCATCCCGAAATTAATCCACACCTTGCTAGCGGTCTGGGCGAAGAGGGAAACATTGCACTCAATAATGTCATGGACCTCTCCTCCACCAACGGTATGGGTAGACACGGATGCGTCAGGCACAATAGGTTGGGGATTTCAGTCAAATCAGGGGCACCAGGGTCAGGGGCTTTGGTCCCACTTAGAAATCTCGCAAATCAATGTCAAAGAATTACTAGTCCCCTTATATTTCCTTCAGGCTCACGGCCCGGCGTTACGGGACAAGTCGGTGGCCTTCAGAATGGACAATCTGAATGCAGTCCACTGTATTCAGAAACAAGGGTCAACGAGGTCAAGGAAGTTGCTAAACGTGTCGGAAGAGATTTTTGCTCTAGCCAACAGTCTAGATATTTATCTGCACGCTTCTTATCTCCCAGGCGTAGCGAACGTCTGGGCAGACGCTCTATCCCGGCGACAGAGCACGACAGTAGAATGGGAGCTCAAGCAACCAATTTTCAACCTAATGATTGCAGAGCTCTCCCATCCACAAGTGGATCTTTTTGCGTCCGAGGAGACTCACAAACTCCATCTATACCTCACCCGCCGGGCGAAAACGCCGGCAGGGGGGCCAGACGCCCTAGTGACAGACTGGAACAGATGGAGCTCCATCTATCTGTTTCCGCCGCCAGATGCGTCACTAATGTGCCACGTAGTGAACAAACTACGAGATTATCGAGGCTTAGTCTCGCTAATCGCGCCACTGTGGCCGGCGCAGTTGTGGTACCAGCAATTGAAAATGTGGTGCCCGGACCCGGTATCGCTCCCGGTCGGGTATTTCCACTTAGACGCGATTGGCAACCTCGCGACCTCGCTGACTTTTGCATTATGGACATTCAGGAGGCCAAGTGGCTAGCACCATACGGTAGAGATGTGACAAATAAATTACTTAATCAATATACTCAGTCTACAAAACGACAGTATCAATCACATTGGCAAGCCTTTACTTCTTGGATCGTTAGGGCAGAACAAACTGTACCCTCAGTGGCATTAGTTTTTTAATTATTTAAATTATCTGTTTGAGCAGAAACGTTTATCTGTGGTAACATTAAAAAATCACTTAACTGCGATTAGAGTGCCCTTTTTAGACCTTACAGGTCTCTCCATACCGGTGGCGGAGGAAACAGGTTTTATGAGAGCATGTTTTAAACTCCGCCCACCTCCCCGTCAGCTCATCGCTACTTGGTCTCTGGACAAAGCTTTGTCTTTGCTTCACTCTCGTCTGTACCAAAATACTGCAGACTTTGCATTAATCTTAAAAAAGGCGGTTTTCCTTTTGGCTTTAGCCACCGGAAACAGAGTGTCTGAGCTGGCGGCGATGAGCAACACACCTAATTGTCTTAGGTTTGGTAGACTTAATGAATGTATTTCCATTGCACCCTCCCCAGGTTTTGTAGCCAAGAATGAGCATAGTGCACACGTGTTTTCTGAGTTCACGGTGCCGGCGTTAAAAAGGGGAAAGGTGCATCATAATTTATGTCCAGTACAAGCTCTAACCAAATATTTGAGAGTAGCTCCTCACAACCCCCAAGGTGCTTTATGGGTAGCAAGTACGGGTAAACGCTTACTTAAACGGCGATTAGCCTCTCTTCTGGTAGAAGTCATTAAAGAAAGTAATCCCTGCGTTGTGGGTCGGGCCCACGATTTACGCAAATGGGCAGCCTCTTTACGTTTCCTGAATTTTTTTCAGTTGAAGACATAGCGTCCACGCAGTTGTGGGCGTCTAATCATACGTTTCTGTCTAGATACTTGTCAGTTGCTCTAGACAAACCTTCCTTACCATGTATAGCTTTAAGGCAGAGGGTCTAGGCGGCCCTGCAGTCACTTTTGTTTACTTTCATGGGAAAGGGGGGGGGGGGGGGGGGGTGCTGTCAGTGACACAGGACACCCTAGACCCCGCCGGAGTATGAGAGCTGTGATACAATTTAAGGTTAAAATGTGTTATGAAAATTTCTCAGTGAGAAATTGTGCTAGTACAATGTTAAGTACAAAACAACGGTGTTGTTAGAGTAGTTTAGCTGCGAAAGCAATTTAGTTTTAGATTATTGGAGTTCCTTTGCAATTTATCTCCAAGTTTATGTTGGGGTTTATTATGTGCACATGTAAACTTATAACTTGTTATTTTTTGTCACCACTCGTTGAGTGGGGTGCCTTTGTAACTACAGATCTGTGTTCAGAATCTTCAGGGTTACCAATTTTTGTCAGGCAGGCTTCTTTGAAGCACGCACCTGCCTGAACCCCTTTTTCTTGTATTTGTTCGGCTACGCCGTTAATTAAATATATTTCAAAGTAAGAATACTATGTGGTTGTTTTTATTATCTGCTTTTCTAGAGTTATGATATGATTACGAATGTCCCCCTCCAGTCTTAGAAATCAGGCATGTTCGTCAATGATGGAGGGGCCACTAATAAATTATAGGTTTGACTCCTGTAAGGAGATAAAGAAAACCAATATTTAGTAGTGGCCCCGTAATCATTGACGACTGGGGCCCTCCCGACCGTCCCCTTCCCATTCGTTGATGTATTAAGGATTTTGGTTTACTTGATATGTCAGTGAAGGAAGAATGACGCCTGAATCAGCGTCTGGTCAGAAATCCACACAAGTACATCTACGATATGATGGAAAGCTTATTGGATAGTTATTCTTATTTTCTTTTTCTTTTTATTTTTACGAAGTTTTTTCGTAGTGAGAACCCAATTCATAATGACTGAAGCCATGAGTGAGGTCGCGTGCGCTCATGATGAAGGCTCCTCAGTTTTTAAATGCTCTGCGCGGTAGATTCAAAACTACGGCGGATTAGTGTTTGAAGAGGATGCCTTATGTAATAGGCATGTTCGTCAATGATTACGGGGCCACTACTAAATATTAGGTTTTCTTTATCTCCTTACAGGAGTCAAACCTATTATATGTATGTTCTTCCATCCGAGAAGTAGATGTTATATATCTTATAAGTTAAAACACCCTCGCTTGTCCCTAGACCTCGTATATCATTTTCCATGACGAGTATAGATATATGTAACCCGTGCTCAGTCGCCCCTTGCATTGTTCCTCTAGTAACTAAGTCTATAATATTAACTGCCACCAGCATTGATGCGACATAGCGGCACTGTCCTTGTGTCGTATTGTGCCAAGTACAGATCAACCAGGTTTCATCACCTTATTAGGACGACGACTATAATGTCATCGTTCACGTATGTAGGCAATCCTTAGGTTAAGTATTTTTATCCGCCATTGTGTTCATCTTTTTCCATTTACTTTCCACAATTGTCATACGTCTTCCCCTTGCCTCCTTCGTATCCACAGTCCACACTACGCCAATTTACTTCGTGTCTTACACCTCTTACCCCAACCAGAGATTGTATAAGATAGCCTAGTTACCAGTATCTGTCATAAGTACCCCGAAACAATAACTAAGTACCCCTACGAACTGCCGCTGTTGTTGGTATTTATATTTAATAGAAAACGCAGTTCCCAGGGCCAACTAATAGTATCCATAACCCTGGGACTGATCACATAACTCTATCTTTTCCAGACTCATATACCACCCCATAGTTGCATTCCCCGGTAGCATTTGGCTAACGTATTCTACTGCCTTTTCAAACTTCCATATCAATTGTAGCCTAATGCCACCCCCACGCCCAGGGACCTTAGGGGCAAAATTTCCCTGTAGCCCTTGAACTCTCCCCCCCCCCCCTCTCATTAAGACAGCCGCGCTTCTCGACTCTTGTCCGACCTAACCTCTCTCATACCTCTAGAAGATCCTTGAATTGTCCGTTGCTAACGCTCTCCAACCTTTTATATATATACTCCTATCCAGCCTACCTTCACTTAGTAGGCCAGAAACAACATTAGAACTTTACTAGCCCCTTGCATGCCATCTATTCTCTTACAACACATTCACAACCCTGCACCCAATGGTCGTCGGTGCGAGGCTAGCCGCCCCGCCAGTAACTAACTTCTATTGCCATACTTCCAGATAAATGTGGCAGAGTTAGCAACCCAGTCTCCACCACATCCAGCAAACCCTACAATTAACAACCAGCCGAGTAAAACCAGCTAGCTAAGGCACCTTCGGTTTTGGTATTAAGGACACCCACATCTGTCTCATACACAGAGGGTTATTACAAACACTGGTGATATGGCAAGCCCCTAGCCACAGCCGCCGGACGACTATCACAGAGAGAGGGCACCCAGCTCCCCCTTTTTGCCCACCCGAGGAGGGAGACACCCACCCCCGCGGAGGTATACCTGGCCCCTGTTTTGACTTTCGAGTCATTGCCAGGTAGCACAGGAATTCTTCCTATCAATGAACTAACCATGCATGACTAACACCTTTACTAACCTCTATTAACTCACAATAAACCATTTACCTTTCTTGCATGCTCTGATCACTAAATTAGCACCTCAGCTATACCATAGAATGAAGATTGAACAATCTAGAGAGACGCTCCTATCACAGCTGTCCCCATCCTCCTCGCAAAGTAGATCCAGTCTCTCCCCTAAATACGTCCAGTATAGCCAAAATAGTACCTCTTACTAAGGCTCAGTTATATGAAAATATAAAGGCTTCCTATAGCCCTGTGCCACAACAGTAAATACCATCTTACCTAGTCCCCATATCTATTGAGAGCTCAATAAGTCCATAAGACTCGAGATCCCTACTGTCTACAGGGTCCAGAACCGAGCCTATAAATCTAACTCCCGCCCCAGTCAAATCAGTTGAAAGCTAGACACCAACCAGGGGTCACTACCCTGCAGTTAACTTCTAGCTCTGCCCTTGTGTTGTTCCGGAGTGAGATCCCAGAGCCGGCAGACTCCGTGGCAGATTTGGATAGAAGGACCTGCCCACGTATTTAAGAACTTCACACATATGGCCCCCCTGGACGGCCGCGGAACCAGTCGTTAGCCCCCAACATCATGGACGCAAGATAACCAGGACCAGACCCATCAGATACTACCCAAGATTCCCTTTAGCAGTACTACATATTACTGTGCTGTTTAGAGATTCACTAATTAATATTTCTACGAAGTGGCTAAGACCTTGCCCAGTGTAATTCATACTTAACCCGGGAGCTGCGGGGAGACTCTTAAGAGTTCCCCCGGCGCACTGCGGGGAGACTCTTAAGAGTCAGAGAAAAAAAAAATCAACTTTTGACATCGAAAAAAAAAAAAAAAAAAAAAAATTATAATTTTTTTTTTTTTTGGCCCCTGGGCCATGCAATATCTCAGTCCTCTACCTCCCCTCCTTCCCCACTTTCCTCCTCTCCTTCAGTTATCACCTATTTTCCCTGTTATTCCCTTATTCTGAGGTATATTTTCGTGCTAACATTAGAAATCCGATTGGAGGGTGTGGTCATCACTGATAGCAAGCGAGTGCAAGAGAGAGAGAGAGAGTATCGATCGACTGTGTCTCAGTGGCCTTGGGGGAAATTGGCGGGGAAAGCAGATTGCCTCCCCATACATTATACAACTGGCCGGCTATATCTCCGATTTTGACCATCCAGACGCTGTTTTCACTCGTTTTATTGTTGTTTCAGGTTAATACCTTTATAATCAACCCATAATAGGCGCATATGGATAAGTATTAATGCTATTAATGGCACAATGAATATTTTAGTGACGGAAACACCTCAAATACGTCAGCACAGGGGGACGTTTCCAATTACCCCCATGCGCACTTCAGAGGTTAACCATTCCATTTGGGACGTACTAAGCGATCAGTGCTCTTTAATTAACAGGCGACCTTGACTCTCGTAATTACCTTATTCAGATATTAAAACTCTAGTGATATCTAACGTTCGCCCACTGATTTGCGTTCTATGTATTTCTGAAACAAGGATATAAAACTTAGATCAGTACCCCCTGAGGTTACTAGAATTCCCGTGCTCTAAAATACGTGTGTCTAATCTAGTCTGTGAACTACTTGTGCACCAGAGCTACCAGTAATAAATCTAACAGTGAATATGAATCTATAAGTAACATTGATGGTCTTCGGTATATAAACCTGTGGAATCGAAGCCAGTGATCAGAAGATTAATACCTGAACGTTGGAAGTGGGAGACTAGGCTCCATCCAGATCCACTTATGCTAGTGTTGTTCAATTCTATTGTGATTGTCTTACACAAGTATTCTGCAGTGGTATATCAAAAACGTGATCGTGTAACTTGCTACCATGTGTTCTTTGTGTTCTCTATTCCTCATATCTTGTATTGTGCATGCAGCCTTATATACCCAGTCAATTTAGAACTCACATTACCCAAGTTAAACCTGTAGAAAAACAGGGCATAACATTGGCGGCAGCGGTGGTTCTTGATTCGGATAAAAGGTTGCATTACACTGCAAGTTTGGAACAGTAGAAGCATGGCAACATCGCGAAATTGGCAGTCACTCACACACATTCCCAAGTATGATGTAAACACGTATGATATCGCGCACTTACTTAGACATAATAAAACCAGTGCTAGATGTGGCACTTCAAAATGACTGCGAAAAAATCGCCGTTGCATTATCGCAAATTATGCAGTTGGGAAAAGCCGTTTCCCAAATTGCTAAACAGGTAACGCCAAGAGTACCTGGAACCAGTTCGATCCCTCGTGATTCGGACCTTAGGGCCACTTTTGGGTTGCCTCATCTCCCCAAAATAATAAATAGACAAGATCAAGTATGAAGGGGATATAAATGTGACCCTCATACAACTCTACAGATACGTGAGGACCACGTATAGCTATGAAGATTACGACTAACAAAATGAACTCTTATTCACCGCATTGTTAGACATCCTCCCACCCCACATCACCGCCCATCTCGACCCGTATGGCTTATTCGAAGAACATATGCTCTCCATCAGAGAAGAATGCCTACGCAGTTCGATGAATCCCCTATCCAACCTTTCAGCCCCTATCCAAGACTCCGTGCACCCTTCCAAAATTACTTCCGGTGAAAGTCCAACCCCAGTGCCACTCTTCCTTGCCTCTATCCTCTATGACCATCCCTAAATTTTCCCCTGCCCAGCCATCCTCCAACGATCATCTTCCATCAATTGTGTTACCCCATAAACCCCATCCTTTTTCTATGCATGTCAAACCAACCCACCAACCCAGATAACCGCTAACCAGACCGTGACTGCCACCAAGAAGATTCCCAAAATTCGTCCTGTTAACAACCCCAAATCAATACATCAGTCCTCTACCAATAACCCCTGTTCTACACCTAACTCTTCCCCCACCAACCTCCGCAGCCCCCCCAACAAGCCCCGTATTCTAGCTATGCCTACCTATGTAGGCCTACCACAACATTTTCCCCATGACCCCAGAAATGTTCAGCTATCCCCCACTAACAAAATTTCCCTTGTGACAGTTTTCCGTCGGTAGCTTGTGACAGTTTTCAGTCAGTAGCTCCCTTCCACCCCCACACAATTCACACCCCTAGAAAACTTCGAAACCCACACTTGACTCGCCCTCTCATGTCAAACAAACCCACCAACCCCAGATAACCTCTAACAAACCGTCATTGCCACCGACACACCCCACCACTCTGATCCTCCCACACGCGCCGTTAATCCTCTCCTCACGTGACGACCTAGGGGACCCAACCATGTTCCCCCCCTTCCCCAGAAATACTCAGCTATTCCCCACCAACAAAAATCTTCCTTGTGACAGTTTTCCGTCAGTAGCTCCCTTCCACCCCCCCCACAAATCACACCCCCAATAAACCTCAAAACCCCACCCTTGGCTCACCCCTCATGACAGACAAACCCACAAACCCCAGATAACCTCTAAGCAAACCGTCACTGCCACCGACACACCCCACCACTCTGATCCTCCCACACGCGCCGTTAATCCCCCCCTCACGCGTGACCCCCACCAAAGTGATTTCCCCCCCCTCATGCGTACCGAACACCTGCTCACCAGGCGGACCCCCACCACCATGAGCCCAGCTAAAACTTTCAACCTCCACCAATTCCCACCAACAAAATTTCCCTTGTGACAGTTTTCCGTCAGTAGCTCCCTTCCACCCCCCCACAATTCACACCCCTAATAAACTTCAAAACCCCACACTTGACTCACCCCCTCATGACAGACAAACCCACCAACCCCAGATAACCTCTAAACAAACCGTCACTGCCACCGACACACCCCACCACTCTGATCCTCCCACACGCGCCGTTAACCCCCCCCTCACGCGTCACCCCCACCAAAGTGGTTTCCCCCCCCCTCATGCGTACCGAACACCTGCTCACCAGTCGGTCCCCCACCATCATGAGCCCAGCTAAACTTTCAACCTCCACCTCTTCACCGTTACCCCACCCGCCACAAATTCCCCCCCCCAAAGATCCCGCTCGACAAAATACCACTCCCATCCCAATCCAACCACAAAACTTTTTCCAGATTGGCTAAACCCCAAAATACTCTCTCTCTCGCCCCAAACATAATCAACCTCTCAACTTCAACCACTCCTCGAAATCCCATCCATGTCTCTCCCGAAAATAAAATCAGTCCAAATTCAACCCCTCTCAAACCACAACCCTGCCTGCCCAGACACCACCCCCCCCCCCCCACCATCTCCCTATCAAATCCCCACACCCCAAACCTCCAAACCACCCGATCATAGTAAACTCTCAACCTTCAGCCTTACTCACCCTTCCCCAAACCCCACTCACTACCACAACTCTCTACACAATTCAACCCCTCCCCAGCACCAACCTCTTCCGCAACAACAACCCCGACTCGACCTGCCCATTTCATCTTTAAAACCCCCCTATCACTAGCCCCGGACCGAAACCACTTAGACCCCCCCTCCAAAACTGGCCCCGGGCCAGCTCGCCCCCAGACCCACATTCCTAACGACAAGAACTAACGGTAGATGCACCCCAATATTCACTTAAAATCAGGATTGGTAGAGGAGGTGGGTCATGCCGGCTCGTCCACAGTCCAGCCTCCCTACCACTCTTGACCTAGATTCCTAGGTCCATTAAAATGTATAATTTTTTCATTCATTCATTCATTCATGATGAGGATATTATTGTACTTGATTTTTTTATTGTTTTCAATTCCTAGGCGATTGGCATGATTCTATAAATTTACATGTTTTCCATATACTGTATATACTATATATTTTTTCCTTAGTCATACTACTTTTCTTGTTACCTACACTTTTCTGACTATCTTTTAAATTTGCTTTATACATTGTTAAACACTTTACCTCTTCTTAATTTCCTGTGTTCTTAATTATCTGTCCTTTCTTAAATTTACATGTTTTCCATATACTGTATATATTATTTTTTCCCTTAGTCATACTACTTTTCTTGTTAACCTACACTTTTCTGACTATGCTTCTTTTTACTTCACCCTTGAGGCTCGAGGACGAGCCTATAATGAAGGAGAGGGAAGTAAAATGCCCCAGAACGAGAAGCCCACCACAGAAGCCATGAACGAACACCACACAGAAACACCAAAGGAAAGGTCCACAGAACGAAAGGACCAGCTGACCGAGCCAGCCATTTCAGACAGGCCCAAGCCCGCAGGGCTAAACAGCTCCAGGACGCACCAATTTACCTTTTCTAAACTGACCATTTTCCACACCTCACGTACACTAACCCTCTCGTGTCCTACACTCCTAACTACAAAGATGATGAACAGGAATATACATTCATATTAAAAACACCCATGCCCTGTCCCGACGTTGAGCCAATGCCAACACATCAGACAGCCATAATTATATCTATGTATGTTCTTACATCCGAGAAGTAGATGTTATATATCTTAGAAGTTAAAACACCCACGCTTGTCCCTAGACCTCGTATATCATTTTCCATGACGAGTATAGATATATGTAACCCGTGCTCAGTCGCCCCTTGCATTGTTCCTCTAGTAACTAAGTCAATATAATTAACTGCCACCAGCGTTGATACGGCTTAGCGGCACTGGGCTTGCTTCAAAGATGATGAACAGGAAGATACGTTCATATTTAAAACCCCCATTGCCTGTCCCCACGTTGAGGCCAATGCCAACACATCAGACAGCCATAATTATATATTTATTAGTGGCCCCTCCATCATTGACGAACATGCCTATTACATAAGGCATCCTCTTCAAACACTAATCCTCCGTAGTTTTGAATCTACCGCGCAGAGCATTTAAAAACTGAGGAGCCTTCATCATGAGCGCACGCGACCTCACTCATGGCTTCAGTCATTATGAATTGGGTTCTCACTACGAAAAAACTTCGTAAAAAATAAAAACAACAAGAAAATAAGAATAACTATCCAATAAGCTTTCCATCATATCGTGGATGTACTTGTGTGGATTTCTGACCAGACGCTGATTCAGGCGTCATTCTTCCTTCTCTGCTCTGCGCTCAGCCCGCCCGGACGTGCCTCCCCACGCTCCGCTGGTTCCGCATTCGTTGCGTCCCTAGTGAGTTTTTTCTCATTTGTTTACTCCAGGATGTATCGAGTAAGGTTAGGATAGGCGTAGCAGGAGTGTCCTGGGCTGGTTGCCCGCAGTGCAGTGTATTTTGGGTCGAGTGTATGGGGCATCTATTTCGGATGTACCCTCGTGGTCACGTTGTGGACATGTGAACTTTTTTCACAGTTGAGTTAGTTTGTGATGCAGGCGGCTTTCACTACGCGTTAATTATTGCTGCCTTTTATCTTTCTGATGAGGTAAGCTGTGTTTTCTGACGTTCCCAGCGTATTTTTCTTCACTTAGTGAAGTTTTTTCTGGGTCCCGAGTCAGTCTTCCCTGGGTTGGAAGTTATTGCTCGGTGGTGTGTTGGCGGTGGTTCCTGTTGTGATATTTCCAGTGTGTGTGTATATTTCAACTGTTTTTTATGCCGTCTGCCTAGGCCTAGCCAGCCGCTCGTAGCTTTGCCACATGTACTAGTGTTATTATTTATTATTTATAAATATGCCCTACTGTGTCATGTGTATCCGGGTTTTAGTTGTGTATTGGCTAATTCCTCGGACTATAATTGTTTCCTGGTTTAGTTGTGTATTGGCTAATTCCACGGATTTTGTTGTGACCTTGGGTTAGCCGTGCGTGGCTATCCTCGTGTCGTGTGTTGTTCAGATGGTATCTGTTCTGGGTGGGTTTCCTTCCGGCGGGTTTTTTCTCGGTTTCACCGTGAAAAAATCCTGGCCGAGAGCAGTGTTGGGCCACACGTGGTTGTTGACACTGGCTTGTATCCCCGGCGGGTGGGGGTGTCTGTGGCTCTCCAGGACTGCGTCTCTGTGGGTGCCTGGTTTCAGGCCTCCTTTGATTCCCGGCAGGATGGCTGTACCCATCCATATAAAACGGCGTCCTTGTGGACATACGTTTTAGGAGTTTTTTCTACCTGGTTTTACGACAACCACATGAAAAAACCTAGCTGTTGTTTAGGCTTTCCTCCCCGGCGATCTTTTACAAAGAAGCGGGGACAGGAACTTATGGGGTTAACTTTTAAAACTTCTCACCCGGCGGGTGCACCTGGGTAGGGTGAGATGAACGACTTAGGTCTTCCAGTTAGTTAACCGATCCATTATAGTGATACTCTGTGTATCGCTGCCTTTACTATTTACGGCGATTGAAGGTTCAATTAGGTTAAATATCGATTCTCACACCCGGCGGGTGCTCCTAGGTGGAGGAATTAAGGAATTTACAAAATTCATTTTAACCTATTTAATTTAGTGATACTATCAGGTATCGCCGCCTTCGATCTTACGGCGATCTTTTGGGACAATTCGTTAAACATTAGATCTCGTATCATCCTGCCCTGGGCTATTCTACTATAATAATTCAAGGGCCGGCGTCTTTTTGGGGGGTTGCTTTGTTACAAAATTGAATCTTGAGACAGTCACCTCCTCCGAGAGACTATAAGTGCCATGCTGGACCATTATATCAGAGGGTATTCTTCACTTTCTTTAGCAAAAGATTTGTTTAGACTTTACACCCCGCCGCGTAGCGAGATGTGTTAGTTGTGTCTTTGCATCTCGTTACCCGGCGGGTTATTAACACTGGTGTGCGATCATGTTGGATTACCCTTATGAGCATTAATTCCTGGAAATTTTCTTGTTTTTTCCAGAGCTGAGCTCCGGCGGACCAATACAGACCCGGCGGTAGTTTTCACCCACCAGTCTCTGTCATGGCTACCGTGGCCCCAGTTTTTGCCCTGTGCATTACCCCTACTTGTGCTGGTATCCCTATTTTTGCACACACCCTTTGCATAAGGTGTGTTAAATGTCTAGACCGTTCAAGGGGTCTCTGGGTGATGCATAATTGTTCCTTTTGTTCTCAATTAGCTGTTAAAGTCCTTTGTGATAACGATAAGACCGCGGCGGTAGCGTTGAGAGAGGTTCGACAACAAAATGTCGGCCTACACTACCATTGTCGCGCATAAGTCACTTCAATGTGACAACGTCCCACTTTGGGATAGATTGCTGTCAGAACACCCTCCCCCTAAACGTTCCTCTAGAGTCACGAGTGTTAAGCCGATGGAGACTAGTCAGGGTTCTGTATCGTCTGCGACTACAACTAAACGCCCGAGAGAGCCTACACCCCCGGCATCCGCCTCCTCGTCGCAGGCGAGATCTAGGTCAAGGTCACCTCTCAGACAACAGTCTTCTAGTCGGGCCTCTTCGCCGGAGAGTAAGAAGAGTAAGACGGAAGATTCCACCAGTGGTCACGGCGGAGATTCTTCCAGATCTAAGACTAGTTCGCGGTCACACCGCAGCCATAAATCCTCAAAAAAGGATTCACATCGGAAGTCCTCTCGACATTCCCCTAAGTCTAGTGCATCTCATCGTACCTCTACACCAGAGAAGGTTGCTGTTAGGGCCTCTGAGTCCAGTGCAGCACCTGTCCCTAAAGAGGAGTTGCCAATTAATATTTTAACCCTGGAAATGGAAAGTTCAGGAGGGTCAATAATTGAGAATGTTTCAGACTCTCAAGAGAGCGTAGGCCAGGGCCTTGGTGTTTGGCGGTTTGCCCAACCACGGTCTGACCACCCACGTCCGACTCATACGAGTCACACAGTAGCCGACGTCCACAGGGACGCGGCGACCCCATCCTCTATCCCAGACTTATCTTGGAAACAAGGTACCCCTGCCTCGGCGGGGTCTTCTCAGGAGGATCGGGAGGAAAAAGACGAAGTTTCAATAATTTCGGATATGGAAGGACAAGGGTCAGGCTCAGGCTTGGACGCCGCAAGAGATAATATGATTCTCCTATAAGTTCTTCATCTAACCAGTTTGTTACAGCACAAGAAATTGATGGGTTGCTTACTCATGCTTTATCTAAATTTTTTGGTCAGCAACAAGAAAACCCCACAATGGACTTGGGGGCTCCCTCGACAAGCTCTACGGTACGGCCTCTGATGACGTCAATTGATTTATCTAAGATTCCTAACCCTCCTACTCTGTCACCTGCAAGGAGCACTAAGCCTGCCACGGCGGCATTGACAACTTCAAATGTCAGGTACATAACGGATGTTAATCCACCCCCTCTAGACAAAGCACCTCTTAGAAAGGTAGCTATGCCCCTCCTTTATGGGCCAGACGAGTCATGGGTTCTTTTGAACCCCTCTAAACCAGAGCTTGCCCAACCTACCTTGTCAGGGGAACTCCCGGTACCGCGTGAGTGGTTTATCCAGGGCAACAAGTCAAAGAAATTAAGGGCCATGGATGCCTTAGGTAATGTTCTGTACGTAAACATTAAGGCTATACCTAGTTATTATCACCAGGATTATTTTGTGTATGCTTCTAAGCCTGCTTTACCCCCTGCCTCAGCTTTAAAACTATTTTCAGACTGGTCTAAGCTGGATGGGTTTAACCTCTGAAGTGCGCATGGGGGTAATTGGAAACGTCCCCCTGTGCTGACGTATTTGAGGTGTTTCCGTCACTAAAATATTCATTGTGCCATTAATAGCATTAATATTTATCCATATGCGCCTATTATGGGTTGATTATAAAGGTATTAACCTGAAACAACAATAAAACGAGTGAAAACAGCGTTTGGATGGTCAAAATCGGAGATATAGCCCGCGAGTTGTATAATGTATGGGTGAGGCAATCTGCTTTCCCGCCAATTTCCCCCAAGGCCACTGAGACAGTCGATCGATACTCTCTCTCTCTCTCTTGCACTCGCTTGCTATCAGTGATGACCACACCCTCCAATCGGATTTCTAATGTTAGCACGAAAATATACCTCAGAATAAGGGAATAACAGGGAAAATAGGTGATAACTGAAGGAGAGGAGGAAAGTGGGGAAGGAGGGGAGGTAGAGGACTGAGATTTTGCATGGCCCAGGGGCCAAAAAAAAATAAAAAAAATAAAAAAAAAAAAATATAAATTTTTTTTTTTTTTTCGATGTCAAAAGTTGATTTTTATTTTCTCTGACTCTTAAGAGTCTTCCCGCAGTGCGCCGGGGGAACTCTTAAGAGTCTCCCCGCAGCTCCCGGGTTAATGATATTAAGACTCTGTCAGCTCTTACTCCTGAACTAGATTTTCGGACCGTCACAGACGACGCAGCTAATCCAGTTTTGAAGGTGGGACAGTTGGGTCCAGGACCTTGGGTGGATTGGGAGGTAGAGGCTCAAAACTTTGCAACCACTTTCACTTCTAAATCTTCCCACCAGATCCTTCAGGACTCACATTCATGGTTTTCCATGCCGGTGGGTTCTGCGGCAGCGGCTGTTGCATTCCTAGCTGCCCCTAAGATCCTGACAAGCGCGATATAGACTAGGGTAGTTATTTGTGCATTTCTAGCCCTGGATTCTGACAGAATTCGTTATATTTACAATATAAACCATTATTTGTTTTCGGTATGCTTTTATTTTACATATATGATGTATATGAATCTCAAGAGTGCTAAAATAAGTGGGAAAAGCATTTGGGGTGGAGAAAAACGAAGATATGGGCCACCCGTCATAATCTCAGGCGAGAGAGAGACCAGGCCTTCCCTCTCGCTGTCTGGGAGTTCAACTGAGAAGAGCGGGTGTGGTGTATGGGTGTTCACGATCTTTTATGCAACCCACTTGTGCTACATTATCGCGGGAGAGAAAAATAACCGATAAATGATGATAAGAGGACAAAATAGGTGTGAGGAGGGGAGGATGGGAAAAGGTGAAGGAGGGGAGGGGGGGGGTAGAGATTTACATGGATGAGTACTGGAGGGGAATTATCTCACCTAGAGACAAATTCCTTTGTTTTGATAGGCCCTTTTTTGTTATGGTCCTGCTTCCGTGAGGCCTATCGCGTTCCCTATAGGAAGCCTTCCGTGAGGCCTATCGCGCTTGCCGGGTTAATCTTTGTGAACTGAAGGACCCGTTCACTACCCCTACCCCTACTCACCTAGACAGAGAATTTAGGCTACGAGGAAAAGCTTTTCGCCTGTTTTCACAGTACATAGTATCTCAGCAGGTGGCTAAGTCTTTACTACGATCTACTCAGGCAATCGCAGACGCGGATGCTCGAAGATCGGTTGAGTTATCCCGGCGACTGATTCTTCAGTCGTCAATCGAATCCTTAGGTGACATACGCACCGCCTTGCTTGAGGCGGTGCGAGCACGACAAGATCTTAGGATGTCGTTAGTTCGCAAGCTACCTGAGCGCATTGCTAACCAGGTGGTGATGTCACCAGTACTTACACCTTCTTTAATGTCCCCTGATGTATGGCGAACGGTGTACAATATGGCACAGGCCGTTAAGCACAGTCCCACCCCTTCTAAGAAACCTGCATTTAACTTCCCCAAACCCAGGCCTACTACTAAAGCCCAGCCAGGGGGATCTAAACCATTTCTTCCGCCTAAGTCCTCCCACTCCCCCCAGGGTCAGTACAGGCATAGACAGAATAGGTTTTCAGGTCAGAGAGGACGCGGCCAAAATAAACCAGGTCAGGGCCAGTCTTCGGCCCACACCAGCCAGCCGGCGAAGCGGCCAGCACCAACCCCACCATCAAAAAACTAAAGTCTCTCTCACTCCCGGCGCCTACCTTAAGGCCGGAGGAACCGAGGGTAGTACAGCCGGCGAACCCTTGTCTGCTAACTGGGTCGTTCCGAACGTGTCACCAAGCATGGCCGTTAAACACATGGGCACGGATGGTGGCACGCAAAGGCATCACTTGGCAGTGGCTCCGGCGACCTCGATTACGTCAGCCGACAACGGCGAATTGTGTTTCTTTAGAGGTGGAGTCACTAGCCCAGGAAATGATTGCCAAGAATGTCATCATCCCGGTCCCCCCAAATTACCCTGTATTCACGTCCAAACTATTTTTGGTTCCCAAAAGGGACAGTGTTCAGATGAGGCCGGTCGTAGACCTGTCTTATCTGAATCTTCACATTCACAACGAATCTTTCAGAATGTTAACAGTACACCAAATCAGGCTAACACTTCCGCCGGGAGGCTGGATGTGTTCACTAGACCTGACAGACGCCTATTGGCACGTATCGGTCAACAAAAGATTTCAAAGGTTTTTGGCCTTACGGATCAGGCACCAAAATTTTGTTTTTCAGAGGATGCCGTTCGGTTTGAACCTAGCACCTCGATTATTCACAAAACTAGTCAGGCAAGCCCTGATGCCATTGTTAAAACAAGGGATCAGAGTGTTGTGGTATCTGGACGACTGGCTGGTGGTGGCAGAGACACAACAATTATGCATAAAACATGTCAATATCATTTTAAATCATGTCAAAACTCTAGGCTTCAAGGTAAATCTGGTAAAGTCAAACCTTGTTCCCTCACGAGTAATTCAGTGGATAGGGCTGGTCTGGGACACCGCCGCTCTCACTCTGAGTCAGAGTGTGGACAATCGCAACAGGTTTCGCAGGAAACTGTTCAGGTTTCTTCACAGTCTGACTAAGACACGGAGGGTCTGGGAGTCTCTGGTCGGCTCTCTCAACTGGATTCAACTAACTGTCAAGTTGGGCCGGTTGAAAGTAAAACGATTAATATTGGAAGGCAACAAATATTTCCCGCTCTTACCGGCGGGAAAATTATGGCCCATCCCGAAATTAATCCACACCTTGCTAGCGTCTGGGCGAAGAGGGAAACATTGCACTCAATAATGTCATGGACCTCTCCTCCACCAACGGTATGGGTAGACACGGATGCGTCAGGCACCATAGGTTGGGGATTTCAGTCAAATCAGGGGCACCAGGGTCAGGGGCTTTGGTCCCACTTAGAAATCTCGCACATCAATGTCAAAGAATTACTAGTCCCCTTGTATTTCCTTCAGGCTCACGGCCCGGCGTTACGGGACAAGTCGGTGGCCTTCAGAATGGACAATCTGAATGCAGTCCACTGTATTCAGAAACAAGGGTCAACGAGGTCAAGGAAGTTGCTAAACGTGTCGGAAGAGATTTTTGCTCTAGCCAACAGTCTAGATATTTATCTGCACGCTTCTTATCTCCCAGGCGTAGCGAACGTCTGGGCAGACGCTCTATCCCGGCGACAGAGCACGACAGTAGAATGGGAGCTCAAGCAACCCATTTTCGACCTAATGATTGCAGAGCTCTCCCATCCACAAGTGGATCTTTTTGCGTCCGAGGAGACTCACAAACTCCCTCTATACCTCACCCGCCGGACGAAAACGCCGGCAGGGGGGCCAGACGCCCTAGTGACAGACTGGAACAGATGGAGCTCCATCTATCTGTTTCCGCCGCCAGATGCGTCACTAATGTGCCACGTAGTGAACAAACTACGAGATTATCGAGGCTTAGTCTCGCTAATCGCGCCACTGTGACCGGCGCAGTTGTGGTACCAGCAGTTGAAAATGTGGTGCCCGGACCCGGTATCGCTCCCGGTCGGGTATTTCCACTTAGACGCGATTGGCAACCTAGCGACCTCGCTGACTTTTGCATTATGGACATTCAGGAGGCCAAGTGGCTAGCACCATACGGTAGAGATGTGACCAATAAATTGCTTAATCAATATACTCAGTCTACAAAACGACAGTATCAATCACATTGGCAAGCCTTTACTTTCTTGGATCGTTAGGCAGAACAAACTGTACCCTCAGTGGCATTGGTTTTTAATTACTTAAATTATCTGTTTTGAGCAGAAACGTTTATCTGTGGTTACTTTAAAAAATCACTTAACTGCGATTAGAGTGCCCTTTTTCGACCTTACAGGTCTATCCATACCGGTGGCGGAGGAAAACAGGATTTATGAGAGCATGTTTTAAACTCCGCCCACCTCCCCGTCAGCTCATGCCTACTTGGTCTCTGGACAAAGCTTTGTCTTTACTTCATTCTCGTCTGTTCCAAATTACTGCAGACTTTGCTTTAATCTTAAAAAAGGCAGTTTTCCTTTTGGCTTTGGCCACCGGAAACAGAGTGTCTGAGCTGGCGGCGATGAGCAACACACCTAATTGTCTTAGGTTTGGTAGACTTAATGATTCCATTTCCATTGCACCCTCCCCAGGTTTTGTAGCCAAGAATGAGCATAGTGCACACGTGTTTTCTGAATTCACGGTGCCGGCGTTAAAAAGGGGAAAGGTGCATCATAATTTATGTCCAGTGCAAGCTCTAACCAAATATTTAAGAATAGCTCCTCACAACCCCCAAGGTGCTTTATGGGTAGCAAGTACGGGTAAACGCTTACTTAAACGGCGATTAGCCTCTCTTCTGGTAGAAGTCATTAAAGAAAGTAATCCCGGCGTTGTGGGTCGGGCCCACGATTTACGCAAGTGGGCGCCTCTTTACGTTTCCTGAAAACCTTTTCAGTTGAAGATATTGCGTCCACACAGTTGTGGGCGTCTAATCATACGTTTCTCTCTAGATACTTGTCAGTTGCTCTAGACAAACCTTCCTTACCATGTATAAGCTTTTAAGGCAGAGGGTCTAGGTGGCCCTGTAGTCACTTTTGTTTAGTTGATAGGGGCGGGGGGGGGGGTGCAGTCAGTTGACATAGGACACCCTAGACCCCGCCGGAGTATGAGAACTGTGATACAATTTAAGGTGGAAATGTGATATGAAAATTTCTCTGAGAGAATTTGTGCTAGTACAAAGTTTAGTACAAAACAACAGTGTTGTTATAGTAGTTTTAGCTGCGAAAGCAATGTAACATTAGTTCAATGGAGTTCATTAGCAATTGATCTCCACATGTATTTTGGGGTTTATGATGTGCACATATAAACTTATAACTTATTATTTGTCACCACTCGTTGAGTGGGGTGCCTTTTGTAACTACAGATCTGTGTTCAGATCTTCAGGGTTACCTATTTTTGTCAGGCAGGCTTCTTTGAAGCACGCACCTGCCTGAACCCCCTTTTTCTTGTATATTTCCGGCGTACGCCGTATTAAATACATTTTTCAAAGTAAGAATACTATGTGGTTGTTTTTATTATCTGCTTTTCTAGAGTTATGATATGATTACGAATGTCCCCCTCCATCTTTAGATATCAGGCATGTTCGTCAATGATGGAGGGGCCACTAATAAATTATAGGTTTGACTCCTGTAAGGAGATTAGGAAAACCTAATATTTAGTAGTGGCCCCGTAATCATTGACGACTGGGGCCCTCCCGACCGTCCCCTTCCCATTCGTTGATGTATTAAGGATTTTGGTTTACTTGATATGTCAGTGAAGGAGGAATGACGCCTGGATCAGCGTCTGGTCAGAAATCCACACAAGTACATCCACGATATGATGGAAAGCTTATTGGATAGTTATTCTTATTTTCTTTTTGTTTTTATTTTTTACGAAGTTTTTTCGTAGTGAGAACCCAATTCATAATGACTGAAGCCATGAGTGAGGTCGCGTGCGCTCATGATGAAGGCTCCTCAGTTTTTAAATGCTCTGCGCGGTAGATTCAAACTACGGCGGATTAGTGTTTGAAGAGGATGCCTTATGTAATAGGCATGTTCGTCAATGATTACGGGGCCACTACTAAATATTAGGTTTTCCTAATCTCCTTACAGGAGTCAAACCTATAATTTTGTGAAAACAGTCTAAACGCTTTTCCTCTTAACCTAAACTTGGGTCTAGGTGAGCTGAGGAAGGCGTGCTAAAAGGATCTTTTAATTCGCACAAATTGATTTTAGGGGCAGCCAAGAAATCAAACAAAGCAGAGGGGACTCCTCCGGCACTAAAAACCGGAAGAGAGAACCAAGTATGGTGGTCTTGAGGGATTTGGTGAGAAGATTTTGAAGTAAAAGTAGTGGCAAAATTCTGAGCCTCTGTTTCCCATTCCACCCAAGGTCCCTTACCCAACTGCCCCACCTGCAAGACTGGGATTAGAGGCTGAGTCTGTGATTGGAAACATATCCAACCTCCGCGTCAAAGCCGAAAGTGCCTTGATGTCGTTAAAGCCATCATTCTTAGTCCAGTCAGAAAAAGCTTTGAAGATGAGGCAGAGTGGTAGGGCTGGTGTTGATGCATACACAAAAAAGTCATGGTTATAATAACTTGGAATGGCCTTAATATGAACATCTAAAACATTTCCTTGACTATCCAATGCCCTGAGTTTTCTAGACTTATTGCCTTGGATTACCCACTCATGTGGTACAGGGAGCTCTCCCGAAATAGTAGCTTGTGCTGCCTCTGGCTTAGTTTGTTAACATTCCTCCCCATGCCTCATCAGGCCCGTATTAAAGAGGCATAGCTCCTTTTTTGACCGGTGCCTTGTCTAAAGGGGGGGGAGTTACGTCTGATATGACTCGCACATTGGAAGTAGTGAGAGCTGCTGTGCCTGGCACATTGGAATTCGAGTCTGACACAAGAGGAGGATAGGGATTTTAGCTAAAGCAATGGATGTAGCCAGAGGTCGCACATTTGTCGACGTCGCGGGAGCTCCCTACCAACTGTAGGAGTTTTCCGGCGTAGGGCCAAAGAACTTATTAAGTGCATTCAATAGTAATCCATCAATCTCTTCTGCAGTTACATAACTAGCATATGACGAACTCCGTGGAGATTCGACAGTACAACTGAGAGTCCTCTAGATAGTGACCTGACTCTTCAACTTCCCATCTCTGAGACCAGAGAACGCTGTTCTTCATCCCTTAAGTCTGGCCTATCATGGGAAGATCCCGCCGAAGCCGGGACCTCATCCACATGCCGCCATGTTTAATCTGATATAGAAATGTACCTCGGCATCCCGGTGGACGTCAGCCACTACTTGAGACACCAAAGGATGTGTGCCATCCTGCCATGGCTGAGAGTATCGCCATACACCTTGGCTGTGGCTGTTACTCGCTTGCGAGCCTGGGAAACTCTCCAAATGGGAGCCCTCACCCGAGCCCCCTAGAGGGTTATAGTTTCCGTAAGACACTTCTAAATCTGAGACTTGACACACGGGACCTGGTAGAACAAGCATGAAATATCAGGTGATGAAATGTCCGCCGGGGCATCCTCCACCACATTCTCTGACGCCACCCCTGACCTGTCAGATTGGACGTTAGACTTGTGGGGGTAGAGGCAGAAAGCGGGGTACCAGGCTCCGGCAACAGCCGTGAGTCCCTTCGCGCCGGAGGATCCCTTTTTGGATGATTTATGACTCCTACTAGACTTATGTTTAGTTTTAGTAATGTCTTTAGGTTCCCTACTATCTTCGTGTGTTCCTCTTCTTTGGAGGTGAAGCAGAGTGGCCCGAAGCTTTCACCCTGCTTCCTCAGAGGGGACCTTGATTTGGACCTCGTCGCCGTTGCCCGAAGGTGACGGTGAGCGAGTCCTCTTAGATTTACCAGGGGAGGGTGTGGTAACCTGTCCCCGCCCAGTCTCTGAGGTCCTTACGTGCACATATTCTAGACTTAGGGGGGGCATATTTAACAATTAATAGCTCCCAAAGCTCAAGGTTATCACATTGCAAAGCTTTATGTGCTACATTTGTTGAATAGGTAGCAAGAAGTTGTTTTACCTCTCGCAAAGCCACCGCCGCAGTATTATCTTTGTGAACTAAAATTTTAACACTTAAGAGGTTGCAAATAGTGCAATTTTTTGTCACCCATATCCCCCTTGACCTATCGAAGCATTTAACACATTTGATGCACAGCTTGTGTGCAAAGATAGGGATACCTGAGCATAAAACGGCGTTGAACATAAAGAAATGAGAGGTTCTAGTGCCGACATGATAGAGACTGGCGGAACTCTACCCACCCCCCGGGATCTACCTGGTCATCCGGCGTCACGCCGGTACTCCGCCCTGGAAAGAGAAGATTGCCAGGAATTAATGCTCATAAGGGTACCCCAAAATGTTACAAAAACATGTGTCATAAAACCGCCGGTCAACGAATCATAGCCCTCAACCACTACTTTTCGTTGACCTTTAGTTTCATATTAAAGATTTTCAGCATATCTTTACCTGTCCAAAAGATTTAAGCATATCTTCTGAGTCTTCATAAAGATGAGCATACCTTTATTAAAGATAAAGTCTTTCAAGTATTCTTTTACACTTGAAACACATAGTAAGATTCAGGCATCTTTTTATCCCATAAAAGTCTAAGCCTATCTTAATCACTAATCCAACTTCTCCCAGAAGCCCTCGTAGATCGCTGGTCTTGAAGGCCGTGATACCCTATTTGTATCAATCAATTGTTTGGCAAATTATCGCGAATTGCAAATCCGTTAATATAACCACCCGAAGGTACAACCGCCGGGTTTTATATGCAATGTCAAACCAATTGTACCTGCCCCAGACCTCTTTGTAAAAAGGTCGTTGGGAGGGAAAGACCAAACAAACAGACAGCATTGTTTCAATGGCTTTGAAAAGCAGAGAAAACCATATCCAACAGGTGTCAGCATGATCACCTAGATAAATGTGTGGAGCCCACCATCGCCGGGAATAACACAGGAAGCCTGATCACAGGCTCGACCACAGAAAACGCAGTTTCTGATGAGCCCTCAAGCTACCAAACTCGCCGGGTAACTTACCTATTTTAGCCATCCTGACTAAAACTCCGGTAAACAAAACGGCTTTCCTCGGAGCAATCGAGAAAAACCGCCGGAAAGGCAACCCACACCAATCAGAACGCAATCTGATAACATAACCAGACGCAGTCCGAAGCTCCTGGATCAGCCAATCACAACTAATCCAGGACACACATGACACATGAATACATTTTTATAATAATAAACAATGAAAACACTTGCATATGTGCAAAACTACGAGTGGCTGGCTAGGCCTGGTGAAAACGGAAAAAACACTTAATGACGTCGAAACACAATCGAAAGCACTCCATCCCACCAAAACTGGAACAGCTGCCACATCAACATCGTAGAAAAAACCCGGTAGGGGTAACACTGACTCGGGACCCAGAAAGAACTCCACTACGTGAAGAAAACACACCAGGAACGTCAGTAAAACAACATAGGCTACTCCATCTGAAAGATAGCTAGAAGCCCGACATCGCGTAGTTAAAGCCTCCTAACCAGCTAGGCCTAAAGATGGCTAAACACGAAAAATAGTTTGAGGGCGTCTTCAACTCGACCACGAGGGTCCGTCCGAAATAGACGCCCCAACAAAACGACCCAAATACACTCCTCCTGCGAGAAACCCACCCATGACACCCCTGCTACGCTAATCCTAACCTTACTCAAGACATCCCAGAGTAAACAAATGAGAAAAAACTCACTAGGGACGCAAGAATGCGGAACAAAGCGGAGCACTGTGGGGGACACGTCCAGGTGGGGTTAACGCAGAGCAAGGAAGGTGGTTAGATGCGCTAGTCAGCGTCTGGTCCAAGAATCCACAAAAGTACATCCACGGAATATGGAAAGCTTATGAATAGTTATTTTATTTTTATTTTTTATTTGTTACAAAGTTTTTTTCGTAGTGAGAACCCAATCATAAAGACGAACCATGAGTGATTTTGAGTGTGCTTATGATGAAGGTTCCTCTGAGCTCTGCGGCGGTAGATTCAAAATACGCGTATGAGCGTTTGAAGAGGTAGCCTTGTGTAATAGGCATAATTGTCAATGATGGAGGGGCCACTAATAAATACCTGTCCTATGATACAGGAGGACAGTGAAGTAGTTAATAAGCTAAAAAGGGGGTTGTATATTGATAACTTACAGGAGACTGGTGATGATGTAGGTGATTTGCAACAACAATGTTGGGATGCCCGTAGAATATTTTCCAGCGCTAACCTGTCTTTACGTGAGTGGGTCACAAATAATGAGAGTTTGCGGGAACTGTTGCACCTGAAGGGTATAGCTTCCGCCAAACAAGACTGGGTTAAGGTACTTGGCGTTGAGTGGCTAACTGATAAGGATATGTTACAGGTTAATTGCCGCGGAAGTAGCCCTGCATTGGTTACAAAACGCGAGTGTGTTCGATCCTCTTAGGAGTGTTGCTACCGGTAACCATCCGGGCGCGGAGGTTCGTACAGAACTTGTGGAGATTAGAGTGTGGGTGGATGTCCCCATACCAAATGACATGAGAGCTAACTGGCAGGGTATTTATGACGATATGATAGATAGTACAGGTATCATGTTTCCCCGTCAGGTCACTAATTCTAAGAGGGTTACGCTGCACCTATTTAGTGACGCTAGCTCAGTAGCTTATGGTGTAGCGGCCTATGCCGTTGGTGATGAGGTGAGTAGGTTAGTAATGGCCAAAGCTAAGGTGGCACCTATTAAGTCCCTCACCATACCTAAGATGGAGTTGACTGTTGTTCTTCTCGCAGCTCGTCTCGCATGTGTATATATGTGAGGCCTACGTGGACGAGCTGATTATAGAGAATGTATACCTCTGGTCGGACATGCCAGATAACCCTATGCTGGTTTAGTAAAAAGATTTTGCCTATATATGTTCAAAATAGAGTTGATGAGATAAAATCATTAGTCCCCGGCGCTCATTTTCGTTATGTGTCCACAGAGGACAACCCCAGTGATCTAGTCTTACCAGAGGGATTTCATATGTGTCCATAGTTGCTTCTTCGCTTTGGTGGGGAGGGCCCACATGGCTACCTCACCAAATGCTATGGCCTGATCATGGCCCAATAGGAGGGGACAACCACTGTGGGTTGTAACACGAGTCAAGAAGGAACCCTGTCATTGCCGGTACCGGTTGCCCCTACTGCCATATTGAATTGGGACCGGTATGGCTCATATATGAAGTCATGGCATGTAATGGCATGGGTCCTTAGGTTTATTAGGACTCTTAAAGAGAAGACACAAGGGAACTATCAGCAAAACCGGCATACCTGACGGTGACGGAATTAAGAGCAGCAGAGTCAGCCATTATTAAGGTAGCTCAGAGAGAAGCTTACTCTGAGGAACACCACTATTTGTCAAAGGGACAGGGCACACCAAGCAATACAGTGAAGCAGTTAGGCCTCTATATGGAGGGAGGCATGATACCCTGTAGAGGTAGGCTACACCTTTCAGTTTTACATGATAGCGCCAAGTACCCTATCCTTATCCCTAATAAACATCGTATAGCCACTCTCCTTAGTAATTACTGTCACAAAGTGGTAACTATAGTGGTGTTAGTTATGTTGTAAATTACATAAGGCAAAGATGGTGGATCCCCAAGATTAGACAGGTAGTAAAGAAAGCCTTACGGGGATGTATCATCTGCAAGAGATTGCAAGGTACATCATACCGTGCTGTACAGGCCCCTCCATTGCCGGAGTTTAGGGTTCAGGAAGTGAGTCCTTTCCAGGTAACGGGGGTTGACTACACAGGTGCCCTTGCCAGTAAAAGAGAAGGGGTTGCTGTAAGTAAACTATATGTAGTCTTATTCACCTGTGCAATTACTAGAGCGTGTCCATGTAGACGGTGTCTAACCTCTACCTGCGAATCATTTTTGCATGCGTTCGTAGGTTTTAGTAGCAGGAGGGGTTACCCTGAGTGTTATGCCCTGTTTTTCTACAGGATTAACTTGGGTAATGTGAGTTCTAACTGACTGTTATAGAAGGCTGCATGCACAATACAAGGTATGAGGAATAGATAAACAAAATAAACACACAGTAACAAGACCCACGATCACGTTTATTGATGTACACACTTCTGTAGTTTTCTTGATAATGATTAATATGAAGCATAAGAAGGTATGAATACTCGTACAAGACAAATGATAGAATTGAACAACTAGCATTAAGTGGATCTGGATGGGGCCTAGTCTCCCACTTCCAACGTTCAGGTATTAATCTTCTGATCACTGGCTTTATTCACAAGTTGATATACTGGAGACCATAAATGTTACTTATAGATTCATATTCACTATTAGATTTATCACTGGTAGCTCTGATGCACAAGTAGTAGTTCACAGACTAGATTAGACACGCGTATTTTAGAGCACGGGAATTCTAGTAACCTCAGGGGGGTACTGATCTAAGTTTTATATTCTTGTATCAGAAATACATACAACGCAAATCAGTGGGCGAACATTCAGATATCACTAGGTTTTCACTTCTATGTAATAATATCTGGATATATGGGTAATTACGAGAGTTCATATCGCCTGTTAATTAATAAACACTGATATGCTTAGCTCTTCCTAATGGAATGGTTACATTTCAATTATACTGGGGCCAAGATATAGCCACTTCATAGAAATATTAATAAGTGATTCTCTAAATAGCACTGTAACACTGATGCACTGATAGAGTGAATCTTGGGTAGTATTTGATTGGTCTAGTCCTGGTTATCTTGCGTCCGTGATGTTGGGGGCTAACGACTGGTTCCGCGGCCATCCAGAATGGTCCATATGTAGGAAGTTCTCAAGACGGATCTCTTGGCGATCGTTGCTGGTTACACTCTTCTATACCCACTGGTTTCTAGACCTGAATCGCAGATATTAGGATATTCCTTTCAATCTGGATCGGAATTAACGCCAAGCGCATCTCACGTCGATCGCTCAGTTCCCCGGCCTGTATGAAGGTTATAAGGTGCACGTAGATTTCTTGTACGTGGACAGATCCTTCTATCTAAATCTGCCACGGAGTCTGCCGGCTCTGGAACTCAATTCTCAGCAACAAACAATGATGGAGCTCGAGGTCAACTCTGGTGACCAACCACTCGTTGGTGTCTATCTTCAACTGATTTTACTGGGGGCTGGAGCTTGGTTTATAGGTTCAGTTTTGGACCCTGTAGGCAATAGGGATCTCGAGTTTTGATGGACTTATTTGAGCTCCCAATGGGTCCGGGAACTAGGGAAGGTGGTGATTACTGTTGTGGCACATGGCTGTATGGAGCCTTCATAATGTGATATAACTGAGCCTTAGTAAGAGGTACTATTTTGGCTATACTGGAAGTATTTAGGGGAGAGAGACTGGATCTACTTTGCGAGGCGGTTTGGGACATCTTTGATAGGAGCGTCTCTCTTAGCATTGCTCAGTCTTCATTCTATGGTATAGCTGAGGTGCTAATTTGGTTATCGGAGTATGCAAGAAAGGTTAATGGGTTATTGTGGGTTAATAGAGGTTAGTAAAGGTGTTAGTCATACATGGTTAGTTCATTGATAGGAAGAATTCCTGTGGCAATGACCCGGAAGCCAAAACAGGGGTCAGGTATACCTCCGCATGGGTATGGGTCTCCCTCCTCGGGTGGGTGAAAGGGGTAGGTGAGCGACTACTCTCTGTGATGGTCGTCCGAGCGGCTGTGGCTGGGGGCCTGCCATATTACAAGTGTTTGTAATAACCCTCTGTTTTATAAGACAGATGTGGGTGTTCGTAATACCAAAACCGAAGGTGCCTTGACCAGCTGGTTTAATTTTTTGGGTTGTTAATTGCATGGTTTGTTGGATGTGGTGGAGACTGGGTTGCTAACTCTGCCACAATTATCTGGAAGTATGGCAATAGAAGTTAGTCACTGGCGAGGCGGCTAGCCTCGCACTGACGATCATTTGGTACAGGGTTGTGAATGGGTTGTGAGGGAGTAGATGGCATGCAAAGGGTTAGTAAAGTTCTAATGGTGTTCCTTCCTACTGGGGGAAGGTAGGCTGGATAGGAGTATATATACAAAAGGTTTGAGAATGTTAGTAACGGAAAAGTTAAGGATATTCAGGGGGTATGGTGGAGAGGCTAGGTTAGGAGGGAGTGGAGGAGCGTGGGGGTTAACGAGAGGGAAAGGGTTAGGGGGGGCTACGTGGAAGTTTGACCCTAAGGTCTCTGGGCGTAGGGGTGGCATTAGGCTACAGTTGGTATCTTAGACTGGGGGTTACCGACAGGGAAGGTAGGGTAATCAAACGCTACCGTGGATGAGCAATAGGTGGTGGTATATGAGGCTGGAAATTATAGAATCATGTGGACGGTGGGGAAGAAGAGGTTAGCTGTAGGGGTGTGCTTGACTGGGATAAAAGTAGAGAAAAACATAGTATACTATTACTCGTCAATACGAGGGGTTATGGACACTATTAGTCTACACGATTTCTTGCTGATCTAGTTGTCCCTGGTAACTGCGTTTTCTATGAAATATATACCAAAGAAAGCGGCAGTTCGTAGAGGTAGCTTCGTTATTGTTTCGTGGTAGATATTGGCATCCAGGACACAAAAATGGTAAAGAGAGGGACTTATCTAATACAATCTCTGGTTAGCAATTTGGAGCCAAGTCCAGGAACAATGGAATTTCCTATAATCCATCTCGTGTTCTGTGACAGAGTAATATAGTTTTACTTGGATTCTAGTGAGGCTCGCAGAGTAGTCCTTGAAATTGCATCTTTACAGATAAAAATTTACGTGTAGATTCGGCAAGATACCGTGAGCAGGCGTAATTGGTTTTGCACGATGGACAGTACCCGTGGCGTATTTATAGTTTTCGTCTTATCAATTATGACATGGGGGTGTAATGTTATGTACTCTGCGGATGGAATAACATGCATAGAGATGTATGGGTGGCCGGTTGGTCTTCAGAAACTTGGTCTGTCGCAAGACAAATGTATTTTAAGGGGGTTAACATAAGGACTTACGTCTTTCATGATCACATGGAACGAACATACATAGAGTTGATTGGGCGCTGGTGGTCTGCCAGAAACCACATGCATGTTAGTCCCACGTGCTAAGAACTATCGGTTCTGACCTCCTGTAACGAGAATAAAGTCAAACCATAATATTCTAGTAGTGGCCCGCGTAATCATGGGTGTGAAGCGCAATCATGCCTAATTAGCATAAGGCACTCCTCGTCAAACACTAATCCACCGTAGTTTGAATCTAACCCGCAGCAAAGAGTACATTGTAAAGTCTGAGTGAGGACCTTCAATCATGGGTAACAGCGCACGGAGCGACCTCACTCAAGGGCTTCTCGATTTGGGGGTTCTCGCAACTACGAAAAAAATCTTCGTAAAAAATAAAACATAAAAATACTAGAGAAATAACTATCCAAGAACCTTGTCCGCATATCGTGATGTACTGTATGGCCAGCTTTGACCAGACCCGGATGTCAGGCAGTCGCGCTGGCGTCCTTCACTGGACATATCAGTGCCCACCGAGAAAATCCTTAGACATCAACGGAATGGGAAGGGTGATGGTCCGGGAGGCTCCAGTCGTCAAGTGATTACGGGTGCCACGACTAAATATTAGGTTTTCTTTTCAGGGGATCTCCGTACATGAGTCAAACCTATAAGTTGGATTAGTGGCCACCTCCATCATTTGACGAACATGGCCTGATTTCTAAGACTGGAGGTTGACATTCGTAATCATATCATAACTCTAGAAAATGCAGATACTCACACAACCACATAGTTATTCTTACGTTTAGTAAAAAAACGAGATATTTGGGTGCATAAACTTTATTGTCTACATTGCCTAGAATCTGGCTTCAAAAAGGGGGTATCACGCCAGGGCAGTTGGGACGACTTCTTCAAACGAAGCCTTAGCTGGTGAAAAGACGAGTGCGGGAACATGGCCGACTCTGAGACTCCCGTGGGCCCCACGATCTGCTCGTTAAGAATGCACCCCCCTAATAAAGGTAATGGGTGAAAACTAAAAACTTATAAGTTTACATGTGCACATATAAACCCCATTAACTAGTGGATATATTCCTAAAAATATCACCAAACATAAATTAATTCTTGTAAAATTCCGTAGAAGTACTGTAACTCGTTTACTTAATCGCAGAAGTAATTTACTGCAAAAGTAAAAGTCGTAGTTGCCACTACCGAGATTTCTCAAAAATCTATTGTTTCACATCCCAAAGCTAAACTGTACAAGAAAAACAGAATGGGGGGGGGATTACATTGTCGTAACACCTACTATTGGCCTTTAGCACAATTTCCTGCATTGAATACTACAGAGGAAATTTTATAATACAATGCCCTACAACCAGTATCACAGCCCGTTTGTTCCGAACACATACTACGGAGGGGTCTAGGGTGGCCTAGTTCACACTGACTGCACCCTCCTGCACCCCCCCCTTTTTCTTGACATTAAACAAAACGTGACTAAAATGGCCACCTACCCCTCTGCCGTAAAGCTATACATGGCAAGGAAGGTTGGTCCAGAGCTACTGAAAGGTTATCGAGGCAAAAACTCCTGATTAGAGGCCACCAACTGTGTGGACGTAATACCTTTCCATTCCCCGAAAGATTATTAAGGAAACG
>CM064487.1:35016504-35063823 GCA_032716605.1 Paralithodes platypus
GGGTGGTTTGGAGGTTTGGTGTGTTGGGGATTTGATAGGGAGATGGTTTGGGGGGGGGGTTCTGGGGCAGGGCAGGGGGGGGGTGGTGGGTTTTTGAAGAGGGGGTTGAATTTAGGGGAAACTGATTTTACTCCCGGGGCGGAGAGGGGGGGAACAAATGGGATGGGATATTTAAGAGGAAGTGGTTGAAGTTGAGGAGGTTGAAATTATGTTGTTTTTGGGGCGGAGAGGGAAGGGAAGAGTAATTTTTGGGGGTTTAAAAGCGCAAGGTGGAAACAAAAAACAGTTTTTGTGGGGTTGGACTTGGGGGATGGGGAGAGTGGGTTTTATTTCGTCGAGCGGGATTTATTTGGAGGGGGGGGGAAAATGTTGGTGGCGTGGTGGTGGTACAAACGGTGAAGAGGGGGGGAGGTTTGAAAAGGTTAGCGGGGCATCATGGGGATGGGTTGGGGGGGGGGGGGCACCGGATACTTGGGGTGAAGCAGGTGTTCGGTACACCATGGAGGGGGGGTGAAAAAAATCACTTTTGGGGTGGGGGTTCACGGGGGGGGCGTGAAGGGGGGGATTAAACGGCGCGTTGTGGGGAGGAATCAGAGTGGTGGGGTGTGTGCGGGTGGACAGTGACGGTTTTTTAGCTTTAGAAGGTTATCTGGGGGTTGGTGGGTTTGGTTTCTGTTTCATTTTTGAGGGGGGGACTGCGTCAAATGTGTTTTGGGCGTTTTGAAAGTTTATTGAGGGGTGTGAAATTGTGGGGGGTGGAAGGGAAGGCTTTACTGAACGTGGGGAAAAAAACAAAAAAAAACCTGTTCAACAAGGGAGATTTTGTTGGTGGGGGAATTAGCTGGGAGTATTTCTGGGGGCAAAAGGGGGGGGGGAAAAAAACATTTTAAGTTGTGGGTTTCCCTAGGGGTTCGTCCACGCGTTGAGGCGAGGGTTAAAGGCCGCAGTGTGGGAGGGTTCAGGGTGGTGAGAGGTTGAGCAGGGGAGGTTAGGGAAAAACGGGAAGTTGGTGGGGGGGGGGACTGCCGGGGGCGGGGGGTTGGGTGGGGGGGAAAGAGTTAGGTGTAAGAACAGGGGGTATTGTAATAGAAGGGGGGGAACTGGGATGTATTGATTTGGGGGGGTTGTTACAAACAAGGGACGGAATTTTAGGAATTTCTTCTTGGTGGGCCCAGTCAACGGTCTGGTTAGCGGTTTATTCTTGGGGCCCCGTTGGTGGGTTGGTTTGGGGAACATTAACAAAGGAAACGGAGTTTGGGGGGAAATTTTTTCCTTGGTGGCCATGTCCTCGGGTCTTGGTTAGATGGGTTATCGGGGACTGAGGTGGGGAGTTTGTTTGACATGAGAGGGCGAGGGGTAAAGTTTTGGTGGGGTTTGTTTTTTCGGAAGTTTTCGAGGGGTGTGAATTGTTGTGGGGGGGTGGAAAGGGGGCTAACTGACTGAAACCACTTGGTCAAACACCCAGCTACCGACGGCAACAAAAAAACTTGTTCTTACAAGGGGCACAAAAAAAAATTTTGTTGGTGGGGGGAATTAGATGAAAACAACATTTTTCTGGGGTTCATTGGGGGGGAAAAAAAAAATGATGTTGTGGGTTATGGCTGAACACCTAGGGTAAGGCATAGCTAGAATTTTACGGGTGGATTGTTGGGGTGGGCTGGGGGCTGCGGGGGAGGGTTGGTGGGGAAAGGGAGATGTTCAAGGGGGGGGCTGGACTTGTTACCGGAAAGTAAGTTTGGACGGGGCGTGGTTTGCAGGAGGGTCTTGAAGTCTTTGGAGAGGCTAAAAAGGGTGGATATGGGGATTCAAATCGAAACTGGCGTTAGGCAATTGTTTTTGAACTTCTCTTGAGGTAGGGAGTCATATGGTCTTCGGGATTCGGAGAGCATATGTTCTGCGAATAAGCCCTTAGGGACTGGTCGAATGGGCGGGTGAATGTGGGGGTGGGAGGGAGGTTAAACCCTTTCTTTAGCGGGCCTAGTGCGGTGTTATTATAATGTTATTTAGCTGGCCTACCGCCAGCGGGGCGGTGTTTAGCAAAAATATGTGCCCAGCGGGGTGTTTGTAGTGATTCATTTTGTTTCCATGGCTGTTTAAGTGATCTTTCATGCTAAAGAAGACCCCCAGAGGGAAAATATCTATCACGGAAAAGGGACAATTTTCTCCCTGAAAGGGGCATAAAAAACGAGGATCCTTTTTATGCTGGCTAGGAAATGGGGAAACACCATAACGATCCCTTTGTGGATGGAGCTTGTTACGTTTTCTGGGCAAAACAGCCAGGTAATACGTGGCAACGCTCCGGAGCTGCACCCAAAAAAAAATAAAGCCAAAAGGTAATTAGGCCACTTTTCCCGATTTAAACCAAATTTTCCGATATAGCGAAGTGAGAAGGAGGGTTAGCGACTGGGAGAGAGGCGGGAGGGATTTCGTGTCACTGGGGCTGGCCGCGGTGTGGGTAATGGGAAAGCAAGTCATCGATTTCCGTAGGGGTCTCCTCGCCGCCAACTTGGTCTCCCTCTCTCTAAGCAAAAACACATTATACGTTCGCTAGGAAAAAATTTTGCCCACCTCGAACTGCCCCACTTGTCTCTCTGAGGCCGGCCAATCACAACTCCCAAGGGCCTGCGATTAAGCCAAACGACCTATGTCGAGCGCCCGCACCTAGTCCGCTTTATTAAAAACCCCTTATGTGGGGTGGGCTTTTTAAGGATGTTTAACAATGCGGTGAATAAGAGGCAATTTTGTTGGTCGTAATCTTCATAGCTATACGTGGTCCTCACGTATCTGTAGAGTTGTATGAGGGTCACATTTATATCCCCTTCATACTTGATCTCGTCGACTTTTATATTTTGGGGGGCGAAGGGGGAACCCAAAAGTGGATCTAAAGTCCGGATAACGAAGGATCGAAACTGGTTACAGGTACTCTCTGGCGTATTCTGTGTCACCATTTGGTGATAAAATTCTTTAAAGGTAGGCTTATCAACAAGTTGGGAAACGGCTTCTCCAAACTGTACAATATGCAAAATTGCCATGGACGATTTTTTCGCGGTCATTATGAAGTACCACATCGTACACTGGCTTTATTATGTCTAAGTAACTGGTGATATCATATGTGTTTACATCATACTTGGGAATGTGTGCGAGTGTCTGAAGATTTCGCGATGTTGCCATGCTTATACTGATCCAAACTTGCAGTGTAATGCGACGTATTATCCGAATCAAGAACCACCGCTGCCGCCAATGTTATGCCCTGTTTTTCTACAGGTTCAACTTGGGTAATGTGAGTTCTAAATTGACTGGGTATATAAGGCTGCATGCACAATACAAGATATGAGGAATAGAGAACACAAAGAAACACATGGTAGCAAGTTACATGATCACGTTTATTGATATACCACTGCAGAATACTTGTGTAAGACAATATAATAGAATTGAACAACACTAGCCATAAGTGGATCTGGATGGAGCCTAGTCTCCCACTTCAAACGTTCAGGTATTAATCTTCTGATCACTGGCTTTGATTTCACAGGTTTATATACCGAAGACCATCAATGTTACTTATAGATTCTTATTCACTGTTAGATTTATTACTGGTAGCTCTGGTGCACATGTAGTAGTTCTCAGACTAGATTAGACACACGTATTTTTAGAGCACGAGAATTCTAGTAACCTCAGGGGGTAGTGAACAAAGTTTTATATGCTTGTCTCAGAAAAACATAGAACGGAAATGAGTGGGCGAACGTTAGATATCAGTAGAGTTTGAATATCTGAATAAGTAATTACGAGAGTCAAGGTCGCCTGTTAAATTAAAGAGCACTGATCGCTTAGTACGTCCCAAATGGAAATGGTTAAGTATGGGAATTACACTGGGCAAGGTCTTAGCCACTTCGTAGAAATATTAATTAGTGAATCTAAAACAGCCACAGTACTATGTAGTACTGCTAAAGGGAATCTTGGGTAGTATCTGATGGGTCTGGTCCTGGTTATCTTGCGTCCATGATGTTGGGGGCTAACGACTGGTTCCGCGGCCCGCCAGGGGCGGCCATATGTGTGAAGTTCTTCACTACGTGGGCAGGTCCTACTTTCCAAATCTGCCACGGAGTCTGCCGGTTCTGGGATATCACTCCGGAAAAACACAAGGGCAGAGCTAGAAATTAACTGCAGGGTAGTGACCCCTGGTTGGTGTCTAGCTTTCAACTGATTTGACTGGGGGCGGGAGTTAGATTTATAGGCTCGGTTCTGGACCCTGTAGACAGTAGGGATCTCGAGTCTTATGGACTTAATTGAGCTCTCCATAGATATGGGGACTAGGTAAGATGGTATTTACTGTTGTGGCACAGGGCGATAGGAAGCCTTTATTTTTTCATATAACTGAGCCTTAGTAAGAGGTACTATTTTGGCTATACTGGACGTATTTAGGGGAGAGAGACTGGATCTACTTTGCGAGGAGGCTGGGGACAGCTGTGATAGGAGTGTCTCTCTAGATTGTTCAATCTTCATTCTATGGTATAGATGAGGTGCTAATTTAGTGATCAGGAGCATGCAAGCAAGGTAAATGGTTTATTGTGAGTTAATAGAGGTTAGTAAAGGTGTTAGTCATTCATGGTTAGTTCATTGATAGGAAGAATTCCTGTGCTACCTGGCAATGACTCGAAAGTCAAAAAAGGGGCCAGGTTATGCTTCCGCGGGGGTGGGGGTTCTCCCTCCTCGGGTGGGCAACTAGGGGGAGCTGGGCGCCCTCTCTCTGCTATTGTCGGCCGGCGGCAGTGGCTCGGGGCTGGCCATAGCACCAGTGTTTGTAATAACCCTCTGTGTATGAGACAGATGTGAGTGTCTTTACTACCAAAACCGAAAGTGCCTTAGCTAGCTGGTTGTTACTCGGCTGGTTGTTAATTGTAGGGTGTGCTGCATATGGTGGAGACTGGGTTGGTAACTGTGCAACATTTATCTGGAAGTATGGCAATAGAAGTTAGTTACTGGCGGGGCGGCTAGCCTCGCACCGACGACCATTGGGTGCAGGGTTGTGAATGTGTTGTAAGAGAATAGATGGCATGCAAGGGGCTAGTAAAGTTCTAATGTTGTTCTGGCCTACTAAGTGAAGGTAGGCTGGATAGGAGTATATATAAAAGGTTGGAGAGCGTTAGTAATGGACAATTCAAGGATCTTCAAGAGGTATGAGAGAGAGGCTAGGTCGGAAAAGAGTCGAGAAGAGCGGGTGTCTTAATGAGGGGGGGGTGGGATTTCAAGGGCTACAGGGAAATTTTGCCCCTAAGGTCCCTGGGTGTGGGGTGGGCATTAGGCTACAATTGATATGGAAGTTTGAAAAGGCAGTAGAATACGTTAGCCAAATGCTACCGGGGAATGCAACTATGGGGTGGTATATGAGTCTGGAAAAGATAGAGTTATGTGATCAGTCAGAGGGTTAGGGATACTATTAGTTGGCCCTGGGAACTGAGTTTTCTATTAAATATAAAATACAAACCACAGCGGCAGTTGGTAGGGGTACTTAGTTATTGTTTCGGGGTACTTAGGGACAGATACTGGTAACCAGGTTATCTTATACAATCTCTTGATTGGGGTAAGAGGTGTAAGACACGAAATAAATTGGCGTTGTGTGGGCTGTGGATACGAAGGAGGCAAGGGGAAGACGTATGACAATTGTGGAAAGTAAATGGAAAAAGGTGAACACAATGGCGGATAAAAATACTTAACCTAAGGATTGCATACATAGATTTATGGGGCGATGGGTCTTCAGAAGCTTAGTCTGGCAAGACAAGATGTTAGGGAATGTTAATATTAATACTTAGTTACTAGAGGAGCAATGCAAGGGGCGACTGAGCACGGGGTTACATATATCTATACTCGTCATGGAAAATGATATAAGAGGTCTTGGGACAAGCGTGGGTGTTTGAACTTCTAAGATATATAACATCTACTTCTCGGATGTAAGAACATACCATAGATATATTTATGGCTGTCTGATGTGTTGGCATTGGGCTCAACGTCGGGGACAGGGCATGTTTTTAATATGAATTCCTATTCATCATCTTTGTAGCAAGCCCAGTGCCGCTTTGTCGTATCAATGCTGGTGGCAGTTATTATTATAGACTTAGTTACTAGAGGAACAATGCAAGGGGCGACTGGGCACGGGTTACATATATCTATACTCGTCATGGAAAATGATATAAGAGGTCTAGGGACAGCGTGGGTGTTTTAACTTCTAAGATATATAACATCTACTTCTCGGATGCAAGAACATACATAGATATAATTATGGCTGTCTGATGTGTTGGCATTGGCTCAACGTCGGGACAGGCATGGGTGTTTTTAATATGAATGTATATTCCTGTTCATCATCTTTGTAGTTAGGAGTGTAGGACACGAGGGGGTTAGTGTACGTGAGGTGTGGAAAATGGTCAGTTTTAGAAAAGGTAAATGGGTGTGTCCTGGAGCTGTTTAGCCCTGCGGGCTTGGGCCTGTCTGAAAAGGCTGGCTCGGACTGCTGGTCCTTTCGTTCTGTGGACCTTTCCTTTGGTGTTTCTGTGTGGTGTTCGTTCATGGCTTCTGTGGTGGGCTTCTCGTTCTGGGGCATTTTACTTCCCTCTCCTTCATTATAGGCTCGTCCTCGAGCCTCAAGGGTGAAGTAAAAAGAAGCATAGTCAGAAAAGTGTAGGTTAACAAGAAAAGTAGTATGACTAAGGGAAAAAAATATAATATATACAGTATATGGAAAACATGTAAATTTATAGAATCATGCCCAATCGCTTAGGAATTGAAAACATTCGAAACAATTTAGTACAATAATATCCTCATCATCATCAGGGGGGGGGGGGGGGGGTATTTAGGGTCGCCGTTAGTCTGGGTGACGGTCTGGTGGTTTCACTTTCACTTTGGAAGGGCGGGGTGGATATACCGTTAGTTCTTGTCGTTAGGAATGTGGTCTGGGGGCGAGCTGGCCCGGGGCCAGTTTGGAGGGGGGGTCTAAGTGGTTTCGGTCGGGGGTAGTGATAGGGGGGTTTTAAAGATGAAACGGGCAGGTCGAGTCGGGGTTGTTGTTGCGGAAGAGGTTGGTGCTGGGGAGGGGTTGAATTGTGTAGAGAGTTGTGGTCGTGAGTGGGGTTTGGGGAAGGGTGAGTAAGGCTGAAGGTTGAGAGTTTACTATGATCGGGTGGTTTGGAGGTTGGTGTGTGGGGATTTGATAGGGAGAGGGTGGGGGGGTCTGGGCAGGCAGGGTTGTGGTTTGAGAGGGGTTGAATTTAGACTGATTTTATTTCCGGGAGAGACATGGATGGGATTTAGAGGAGTGGTTGAAGTTGAGAGGTTGATTATGTGGTTTGGGGCGAGAGAGAGAGTATTTTGGGGTTTAGCCAAGGTGGAAAAAGTTTTGTGGTTGGATTGGGATGGGAGTGGTATTTCGTCGAGCGGGATCTTTGGGGGGGGAATTTGGGGCGGGTGGGGTAACGGTGAAGAGGGGGAGGTTGAAAGTTTAGCTGGGCTCATGATGGTGGGGGACCGACTGGTGAGCAGGTGTTCGGTACACATGAGGGGGGGGAAATCACTTTGGTGGGGGTCACGCGTGAGGGGGGGATTAACGGCGCGTGTGGGAGGATCAGAGTGATGGGGTGTGTCGGTGGCAGTGACGGTTTGCTTAGACGTTATCTGCGGATGGTGGCTTAGTCTGTCATGAAGGTGAGAGTCAACTGTGGGGTTTTGAAGTTTATTAGGTGTGTGAATTGTGCGGGGGTGGAAGTGAGTACTGACGGAAAACTGTCACAAGGGAGATTTTGTTGGTGGGGGAATAGCTGAGTATTTCTGGGGGAAGGGGGGGGGAACATAGTTGGGTCCCTAGGTCGTCACGCGTGAGGGGAGGGTTAACGGCGCGTGTGGGAGGGTCAGGGTGGTGAGAGGTGAGCGAGTTAGGAAACGGGATTTGTTGGGGGGACTGCGGCGGGTTGGTGGGGGAAGAGTTAGGTGTAGAACAGGGGGTATTGGTAGAGGACTGATGTATTGATTTGGGGTTGTTAACAGGACGAATTTTAGGAATCTTCTTGGTGGCAGTCACGGTCTGGTTAGCGGTTATCTGGGGTTGGTAGGGTTGTTGACATTAACAGGATGAGTTTGGGGAATTTTCTTGGTGGCAGTCTCGGTCTGGTTAGAGGTTATCTGGAACTGGTGAGTTTGTTTGACATGAGAGGGCGAGTCAAGTGTGGGGTTTCGAAGTTTTCTAGGGGTGTGAATTGTGGGGGTGGAAGGGAGCTACTGACTGAAAACTGTCACAAGCTACCGACGGAAAACTGTTACAAGGGAAATTTTGTTGGTGGGGGGATAGCTGAACATTTCTGGGGTCATGGGGAAAATATGTTGTGGTAGGCCTACATAGGTAGGCATAGCTAGAATACGGGGCTTGTTGGGGGGGCTGCGGAGGGTTGGTGGGGGAAGAGTTCACTGGGGTTGGACTTTCACCGGAAGTCATTTTGGACGGGTGCACGGAGTCTTGGATAGGGGCTAAAAGGTTGGATAGGGGATTCATCGAACTGCGTAGGCATTCTTCTCTGATGGAGAGCATATGTTCTTCGAATAAGCCATACGGGTCGAGATGGGCGGTGATGTGGGGTGGGAGGATGTTTAACCCTTCTTTAGCGGCCTATGCGGTTTATTTATATGTACCGCCCAGCGGGGTGTTTTTAGCCAAAATAGGGCTGTTTACGTGATCATTTTTCATGCCTAAATAAGACCCAGAACGTAAAATATCTATCCCTGAAAGGGCATAAACAGAGCTTTCGAATGACACCATAACGATCCTTTTATGATGGCTAGTTTTCTTGCAATAACCGTGCAACGCGAGTGCAAAAAAGCAGGTAATTAGCCACTTTCCCGATACAATTCCGTATATAGCGAGTGAGAGAGGGAGGAGGGAGCTGAGATTCGTGTCAGTAGGTTCGCCGCGGTGGTCTGGAGCAGTCATACGCTCGCTAGTCTCCTGCCACCACTTGTCTCTCTCTCTCAGCAACATTACGTGCTGAAATTGCCACTCGACCTATGTCGAGCGCCGCCACATAGTCCAGCTTTATTAAAAACGACTTATGTGGTGAGCCGCTTTTTAAGGGTTAACAATGCGGTGAATAAGAGTTCATTTTGTTGGTCGTAATCTTCATAGCTATACGTGGTCCTCACGTATCTGTAGAGTTGTATGAGGGTCACATTTATATCCCCTTCATACTTGATCTCGTCGACTTTTATTATTTTGGGGGCGACGGGGGAACCCAAAAGTGGATCTAAAGTCCGGATAACGAAGGATCGAAACTGGTTCCAGGTACTCTCTGGCGTATTCTGTGTCACCATTTGGTGAATAAATTCTTTAAAGGTAGGCTTATCAACAAGTTGGGAAACGGCTTCTCCCAACTGTACAATATGCAAAATTGCCATGGCGATTTTTTCGCGGGTCATTATGAAGTACCACATCGTACAATGGCTTTATTATGTCTAAGTAACTGGTGATATCATATGTGTTTACATCATACTTGGGAATGTGTGCGAGTGGCTGAAGATTTCGCGATGTTGCCATGCTTCTACTGTTCCAAACTTGCAGTGTAATGCAACCTTTTATCCGAATCAAGAACCACCGCTGCCGCCAATGTTATGCCCTGTTTTTCTACAGGTTTAACTTGGGTAATGTGAGTTCTAAATTGACTGGGTATATAAGGCTGCATGCACAATACAAGATATGAGGAATAGAGAACACAAAGAAACACATGGTAGCAAGTTACATGATCACGTTTATTGATATACCACTGCAGAATACTTGTGTAAGACAATATAATAGAATTGAACAACACTAGCATAAGTGGATCTGGATGGAGCCTAGTCTCCCACTTCCAACGTTCAGGTATTAATCTTCTGATCACTGACTTTGATTTCACAGGTTTATATACCGAAGACCATCAATGTTACTTATAGATTCATATTCACTGTTAGATTTATTACTGGTAGCTCTGGTGCACATGTAGTAGTTCACAGACTAGATTAGACACACGTATTTTTAGAGCACGGGAAATCTAGTAACCTCAGGGGGTACTGATCTAAGTTTTATATCCTTGTCTCAGAAATACATAGAACGCAAATCAGTGGGCGAACGTTAGATATCACTAGAGTTTTAATATCTGAATAAAGTAATTACGAGAGTCAAGGTCGCCTGTTAATTAAAGAGCACTGATCGCTTAGTACGTCCCAAATGGAATGGTTAAGTATGAATTACACTGGGCAAGGTCTTAGCCACTTCGTAGAAATATTAATTAGTGAATCTAAAACAGCACAGTAATATGTAGTACTGCTAAAGGGAATCTTGGGTAGTATCTGATGGGTCTGGTCCTGGTTATCTTGCGTCCATGATGTTGGGGGCTAACGACTGGTTCCGGGGCCGTCCAGGGGGGCCATATGTGTGAAGTTCTTCAATACGTGGGCAGGTCCTTCTATCCAAATCTGCCACGGAGTCTGCCGGTTCTGGGATCTCACTCCGGAACAACACAAGGGCAGAGCTAGAAATTAACTGCAGGGTAGTGAACCCTGGTTGGTGTCTAGCTTTCAACTGATTTGACTGGGGGCGGGAGTTAGATTTATAGGCTCGGTTCTGGACCCTGTAGACAGTAGGGATCTCGAGTCTTATGGACTTAATTGAGCTCTCAATAGATATGGGGACTAGGTAAGATGGTATTTACTGTTGTGGCACAGGGCGATAGGAAGCCTTTATTTTTTCATATAACTGAGCCTTAGTAAGAGGTACTATTTTGGCTATACTGGACGTATTTAGGGGAGAGAGACTGGATCTACTTTGCGAGGAGGATGGGGACAGCTGTGATAGGAGCGTCTCTCTAGATTGTTCAATCTTCATTCTATGGTATAGCTGAGGTGGCAATTTAGTGGTCAGAGCATGCAAGCAAGGAAAATGGTTTATTGTGAGTTAATAGAGGTTAGTAAAGGTGTTAGTCATTCATGGTTAGTTCATTGATAGGAAGAATTCCTGTGCTACCTGGCAATGACTCGAAAGTCAAAACAGGGGCCAGGTATAGCTCCGCGGGGGTGGGGGTCTCCCTCCTCGCGTGGGCAAAAAGGGGGAGCTGGGCGCCCTCTCTCTGATATAGTCGTCCGGCGGCTGTGGCTAGGGGCTTGCCATATCACCAGTGTTTGTAATAACCCTCTGTGTATGAGGCAGATGTGAGTGTCTTTAATACCAAAACCGAAGGTGCCTTAGCTAGCTGGTTTTACTCGGCTGGTTGTTAATTGTAGGGTTTGCTGGATATGGTGGAGACTGGGTTGCTAACTCTGCCACATTTATCTGGAAGTATGGCAATAGAAGTTAGTTACTGGCGGGGCGGCTAGCCTCGCACCGACGACCATTGGGTGCAGGGTTGTGAATGTGTTGTAAGAGAATAGATGGCATGCAAGGGGCTAGTAAAGTTCTAATGTTGTTCTGGCCTAATAAGTGAAGGTAGGCTGGATAGGAGTATATATATAAAAGGTTGGAGAGCGTTAGTAACGGACAATTCAAGGATCTTCAAGAGGTATGAGAGAGAGGCTAGGTCGGACAAGAGTCGAGAAGCGCGGGTGTCTTAATGAGAGGGGGGGGGGGGAGTTCAACGGCTACAGGGAAATTTTGCCCCTAAGGTCCCTGGGCGTGGGGGTGGCATTAGGCTACAATTGATATGGAAGTTTGAAAAGGCAGTAGAATACGTTAGCCAAATGCTACCGGGGAATGCAACTATGGGGTGGTATATGAGTCTGGAAAAGATAGAGTTATGTGATCAGTCAGAGGGTTATGGATACTATTAGTTGGCCCTGGGAACTGCGTTTTCTATTAAATATAAAATACCAACCACAGCGGCAGTTCGTAGGGGTACTTAGTTATTGTTTCGGGGTACTTATGACAGATACTGGTAACCAGGTTATCTTATACAATCTCTGATTGGGGTAAGAGGTGTAAGACACGAAATAAATTGGCGTTGTGTGGGCTGTGGATACGAAGGAGGCAAGGGGAAGACGTATGACAATTGTGGAAAGTAAATGGAAAAAGGTGAACACAATGGCGGATAAAAATACTTAACCTAAGGATTGCATACATAGATTTATGGGGCGATGGGTCTTCAGAAGCTTAGTCTGGCAAGACAAGATGTTAGGGAATGTTAATATTAATACTTAGTTACTAGAGGAGCAATGCAAGGGGCGACTGAGCACGGGTTACATATATCTATACTCGTCATGGAAAATGATATAAGAGGTCTAGGGACAAGCGTGGGTGTTTGAACTTCTAAGATATATAACATCTACTTCTCGGATGTAAGAACATACATAGATATATTTATGGCTGTCTGATGTGTTGGCATTGGCTCAACGTCGGGACAGGGCATGTTTTTAATATGAATGTATATTCCTATTCATCATCTTTGTAGCAAGGACAGTGCCGCTATGTCGTATCAATGCTGGTGGCAGTTAATATTATAGACTTAGTTACTAGAGGAACAATGCAAGGGGCGACTGGGCACGGGTTACATATATCTATACTCGTCATGGAAAATGATATAAGAGGTCTAGGGACAGCGTGGGTGTTTTAACTTCTAAGATATATAACATCTACTTCTCGGATGCAAGAACATACATAGATATAATTATGGCTGTCTGATGTGTTGGCATTGGCTCAACGTCGGGACAGGCATGGGTGTTTTTAATATGAATGTATATTCCTGTTCATCATCTTTGTAGTTAGGAGTGTAGGACACGAGGGGGTTAGTGTACGTGAGGTGTGGAAAATGGTCAGTTTTAGAAAAGGTAAATGGGTGTGTCCTGGAGCTGTTTAGCCCTGCGGGCTTGGGCCTGTCTGAAATGGCTGGCTCGGTCAGCTGGTCCTTTCGTTCTGTGGACCTTTCCTTTGGTGTTTCTGTGTGGTGTTCGTTCATGGCTTCTGTGGTGGGCTTCTCGTTCTGGGGCATTTTAGTTATAGTTTGTTCTACTGTGTTATCCCCTGTAATGTTGGGGTTGTGTTGCTTATGTCCTGCGAACAACACATACTGTATATTGGATTTTACTTCCATTAAGGAGGGATGGGCCATTTTTTCTGGACCCCTTTCTCCCTCGTGTTTATCCCCATTAGTTTACAGATTTTAAGAAGTTCGGCCCATTAGTTTGGCGATTTTAACACCTTTTGCTCCATCTCGTTGTCAATGTTAAGATCTTTTGTGCCATTTAGGTGTCGATTTTGTCCTGGCGAGCGATAGTAAGCCTGCAATTTTAAGAGAGAGCGGCCTTCGGCCGAGACATTTTTCTGCCAAAAAATGTACAAATTTATCTTGAAGGGGGGTCTAGGGGGTCCCCTTAAAGGATTGTTTGTTTACTAAAAGCCAATTAGAAATATCAATTAGTTCTGTTTCATGGTGTAGCCTACACTAGAGCCGCATCGAACCCGATTGAAATATCATCTGCAAATATATATCAGATTTGACACAATCATAAACATAAATAAGGTCCAAGAGTCGAACCCATCGGAAATCTGGCATATATTGTACATTATTATTATGCGATTAAACTCTATATATTTCACTAACCTGTTGTCTATTTGATGTCACTATTAAGCCAACTTAAGGGGAGGCGGTCGTTTTTCTGGTCTCCTTCCTCCCTCATGTTTAGTCCCATTATTTTTAAAATTCTTAGATGCTCGGCCCATTTGTTTGGCGATTTTAAGACCTTTCGTCCCATTTTGTTATAAATTTTAAGACCTATCGTGCCATTTAGGTGTAAATTTTTCCTGGCGAGCGATAGCGAGCCTGTAATTGTAAAAGGAACTGGCCTTCGGCAGGGAAGATTTTCTACCGAAAAATGATACAAATTTATCTGGGGGGGGGGGGGTCTAGGGAATGTTTTTCTTAGGTCGAGGGTTGGCTAGGGGGGGAACTAAGAATTTAAGAATGAATTAATTTATAGGCCAAAAAAGCAGTCAGTGTCCCCTTAAGACTATAATATTGATTCCATAGTTCTAATTTCTTAATACATATTTAATGATTAATGTTATACCAGGATTTTTACTGGGTTTAGCTGGTTGTGGTATTACGTCCTATAGTCTATTCGCTGTAAGTAGGTGAGAAAGCATGACCTCTATCCTCTGTAACTCAAAAACGACTAGAGTAATCGAGCTAATATTTCTACAATTTGGGAAGAGTCAATCAAGGAATATATGTGGAAATTTACAGCCAATTTGCTCCAGCTTTTTTGAGTTAGAGGATAAAGGTCATGATTTTTTGCCTACTTACAGTGGATAGACTATAGCATGTTTCACATGCTTGCACCCGGTCAGGGGGACACCTTGACGATGTATACAGACTAAACACACATAACAAAGCCACTCCAACAGCTTCCTCTCTTCTCCAACACCCCTTCTCATCTCCTCCTCCTCCAGATCAATCAGATGAGCAAGCATGGTACCCCTGGGATTAGAGAAGTAATCGCCCCACAACGGATGACGGCCATTGAGATCCCCAAGCAACAAAAACCGAGACGGGAGTTGATGCAGGAGGCCCTCCAGATCAACCTTCTATATTACAGCCCCAGGCAGCAGATACAGGGAACCAACAGCATATACGCGATGCAAGCAAATGCGCAACACCACCACTTGCAATTGGGAAACAACCCACACATGTTGGAAGGGAATGTCATGACATACAAAAATAGCACAGCCACCATGACATCCCTGACCAGGAGCAGGCTCAGAGTAGCAGATTAAATACTGTACCCAGGAGCAGCAGAGGGAGTATGGTCCCCAAGCATCGTTTCCTGCAGACAACCACACAAAGGGTTACGGTCAGAAAGGAGAAATCGCAGCTCCTCCCAATTAGCATGTAAACCACGACAGTTCCACTGAAGAAAACTAAACATTATTCCTACGAGAAGGGGCCGAGGCAGACTTACGATCTGGCCTCGGCTGTCACCCAGAATGATCCCGCAAGGGAGCAGCACCCGAAAGTGCAGAACTCTGTATACGGGAATCGACAGATGGCTTGTGTCATGCAGCCTTGCCGAATAAATTGTTAAAGCGGAGGTAGGTGGGATCAGGTCGATAAACAGGACAGTGGCGGTTGAGTGCAGGTTTGATACAAGGTTGAAGCGTAAGAGCAGGTTCATTACCAGCAGCAGTAGGCGTCTTAGAAGTAGGAGCCACAAGGGGCGTCGGAGTCGGGGCGGTTGCGTTCATTACATGCATGGCACTTGCAGACGCAGTGGAGTCAGTTGCATGAAGGCTCAATTCAAAATGGGTAGCAGGTCACAGGGAGACCCAGATTTGGGATAGAGTTAACAGCTAATGTAGAGGAGGTAGACGTGGCAAGAGAACTTGGCTCGGCGAGCCTCGGTACGTTATGAGGAGCAGAGGTTGGATGGATGTCCAAGGACGGCGCTGGGGTCGGTAAGGATCCCGGCATAGTAGCAGGCCACTACTCGAGGGGAGGACATTCAAAGGAGCAAAGTCAAACACATCGACCATATCCTTGCCATTACCAGTGATCGGTGGTCCAGAAGTAGTCTCCATAAGAAAAATGCATCAACGTTCATAAGAGATAAGCACCACACCCACCATGGTGCCAAGAATTAGAGGACTTGGTATGCGCCCATGAGTCAAATCCACATATACACCTCAACCCCCTGCGCCTTATGGATGGTCAATTCTTCAACTTCGGGCTAAGCACAGAGGGTGAGATTTGATGTAAAAGTTTCCCCTCGTATGGGCACGTCAGGTACTCCAGTTCTACGGGGGGAAGGGAATGCCGTCCACATCCACCCTCCAATAAAGTACAAAGAGTAGTCCAGCCGTCAACGATAGAAGAAGGGGAACAAGGAAAAGGACAAAGGTAAAGGGTGAAAAAGACAGAAAAGTGGTACCTCACAGGCCTTTGTATACCAGCAAGGAGGGAGGTCTTAGCCCACGAGGACGGCGAAGCCCCAATCCTAATTAGGCCAGCGGCCCTTCTATGAAGAGAGACCACCGGTCACCCTTTAAGCCCCGTCACCGCGACAAGGTGGCTCCCTAACGGTGGGGATTACAAGGTTAAAACCGGGTTCTTAGGGACTCGAAAGAGGCCATATCTACTATACTGTACTGTATAAAGAGCACTTTCTTTCTATCTGTCTGTCTGTTCACAAATTACTCCCTCAGTTTTCAAGATGGAGAGCCCATACTTGGCATGCATACTAAGGGGGTGCCAAAATAGGCTTTAGCTTTTTTTTTTACCCCTCACCCCCAGGGAGACTCCCTCAGTTATCAAGATGGAGAGCCCATACTTGGCATGCATAGGTCTGGTTAGATTAGATTTATTATAATTTTCCCCCAGGCAGCACCGGGTACCTCAGCTAGTATTACATATAGGCCCTCACGTCATTGATGGAGAGAACCACTGATATATATATATATATATACAGTATATATATATATATATATATATATACAGTAGGGTCCCCATCTATGCGTGTTCGATTTGCGCGTTTCGCGATCTGTACGAGCTACCAAAAATATTAATTTAATAATTCCAAACTGTGCGAATATCGTTCGAAGTGTGTGAGCGCTGAAATAAAGCTAAGCAAATCTGTGGAGAAACTCAAATGTATGAGTTTCTTCCCAGCTGTGCGAGATACGTCATGCGCAGTGACGTCACAGCCAGTTTCTGCGCCACTTGGGTACCGGGAGGGAAGAGATAGTCAGCCATATTTTTTTGCCCCCGCTCTGAGTGCACGCATAGCTCCGTGAGGAATTCGTATATCTTGAGCGGCTGAGCCACCCTAGCCCCTTTTGACCATGCCACTTCCACGTTCCGGGAAGCGGCGCACCATCACACTGGAACTAAAGCGGAAAGTTATTGAGTTAAAGGATGCTGGAAAAGGAAATTCAGTTGTAGGCAGGGAGTTGGGGCTTACTGAGTCGAATGTTAGGTCAATTTATACGAATAAGTATGAAGTGTTAAAGTGTGTCCAGGCGTATGGTTCATCCGCTATAGATAAAAGATGGGGCTGGGGCTGCCGTGCCCTGCCGTGGGGGTTTGCCTCGGAGCCCCCTAACTTGATGTGAGTAAACAATGACTTATTATTGTTTAATTATTGCTTACTTTTATTTATATTATGTATTGTTATGCATATGTGTCAGTTAGTGTTGTTTTTGATAGGTAATGTTAAGTTGAACCCCTAAACTCGGGACCGTACATCCACCAAATTAATTATTTCCCATAAGATACATGTTTCGATTTGTACGATTTCGATCTGTGCGACCTCGTTCATCCACCCAATTCTAGCACAGTCGGGGACCCAGCTGTGTATATGTATATATATATATATATATATATATATATATATATATATATATATATATATATATATATACAGTATATTGAAAAGGAAAACTGTTATCAACCATTATTGTAGTTTGATCCCTTGGAGTTAGTCAAAGTACTTTTAAGTTTCTAGGTTATAAGATATTTTCCTAAGCTGAATAAAATATAAAATTGTTGGCCAGTATACAGAATACAAAAAAAAAACATCACCTTACTCAAGGGGGTAGTACTCGCTTTTTCTGAACCCCCTTCTCCTTCATGTTTAGACCCATTAGTTTTGCGATCTTAAGACGTTCGTTCACTAGTTTGGCGATTTTGAGACCTTTTGCCCCATTAGGGTAGAAACGTTAGTATCCAATCACTGTGTTAGTATCCAATCACTTTGTTTTTAGTGTAAAAAAAATGCTACTAATAAAACTATAAGAGATAGTTATTAACCTTAAATACAGAATATAGAGCTATGAAAGCTAAGTATTGTGTGAACAAAATTAAATTATATGGATAAATAATTTAGCTTCTACCGTACACCGAATGTAAACAACTGTCCTTTTCTCCCGATTCTTACGGCAACCCGTAAGGAAATTACTTTTTGTTAGCTTAAAAATTATCTCTCTTTATTTATTCTTTTCAAAATATATGATATGTTACAGTGGAATGCTGGAATAACACATGGAAAATGCAGATAGTTGATTATATTGCAAATGAGTTTGACAAGCAGAGGTGATTGGATACTAAACCCAAAATCCTTGATGCGTTAGTATCCGATCACAAAATATTTTCCTTTCAAAATGCTTCATTTTATGCTACATCATATTATTTAAAATTTTACAGGATTAATAATTTCCCTAGCACCTATACAGTATTTCGTAATATAATGTGGTGTGTTAGTATCCGATCACTGATCCACCACTGTGGTCGATCAGTCGACCACAGTGGTCAATCGGTTGACCACTGTGGTGGATCAGTTGACCACAGTGGTCAACCAATCGACCACCGTGGTGGATCAGTCGACCAGTGGTGGATCAGTGATCGGATACTAACACACCACATTATATAATAATAATAATAATAATACAGTACAGTAATAATCGTCTGGTTACTTATATAGCGCCCGTATCTCCTCCTTCGAGGATTCACAAGCGCTTGGCTTTCTTTAGTCTACCAGGGATCATTACTCATCCCCCTTGCTCATGGGGGGATGGTAACCGCCGGCTATATCCCAGAAAAACTTTTCAATCTGAGCGGGGATTGAACGCGAGACCTGCAAAATGGGAATCAGGCACGCTATCAACTGAGCCAGCCGGACGGCTGCTGCTATATAGGTGCTAGGGAAATTATTAATCCTGTAAGACATGTAAAATTAAAAATAATAATATGTAGTAGGCCTATGAAGTGAAACATTTTGAAAGGAAACTATTTTGAGATTGGATACTAACGCATCGAGGATTTTGGGCTTAGTATCCAATCACCTCTCCTTGTCAATACATTATAATATATTTAAACAGAAAAAATAAAGGGATATTTTTTAAGCTGACAAAAAAGTAATTTCCTTACGGGTTGCCATAAGAAACGGGAGACAAAATACAGTTGTGATCTATTGTGTCTGAAAGGGTTTATCAGAATAAAGTATCCTAGCCATTAAGATCATTATTTTTATGTAAAGGGGTACTAATACTAATATTTGTCTATTTTTTATAATAAGTTAAAAAAATCATTAATTTCATCTTTATTCATCTTGTTTTGTTTTCTAAAAAATATAAATTCTGCTTAATTTTGTAATTAACCCGTGGAGCCCCGGCTAGTTTTGTAATGTTTGTTCACCAGAACCCGGCCAGTTTTCAAAAAATGGTTTTATTCCAGAAAAAATAGCGAATGGGTTAGGAATGAAGGAAAAAACAACGAAAAACCGCTCAAAAAGCTTAAAGAATGGTCCTACAGAGCCCCCGAAAACGTATTTTACAAGAATAAAAAATTGAAGGCAATTACCCCCAAAAACCAGGTTATTGCGCGCTCACGCGCACGCACGTGGACTTTGAGAGTTTTCAACCATCGGCACGGTTGCGTGGGATACGTACACAGTTCCCATACAAATCTGAGCCCTCTTGAGTGGCTACACCTGAGGTTACGGTCGGCGCAATTAGGGTGATGCGCCAGGCGCGTCTCTGGGGCTGTGCGTTACATACATCGCAGACGCGTCAGACGCGTCGCTGGGGCTGTACGGGTTAAGGGAAAAATAATGGTTATATTTTGAAATAAATTGGACTACATGTAGATTTCATGTTGCAAAATAATATAGTTAGTTAGTTATGTAGAGCAGATTAACCAGACCACTGAGCTCCATACGGAACTCTCATAGGTCTGGCGCAAAATAATATAATAAAGGGAATAGCTATAATATATATATTTGGATTATTAATGGTACGTGATTGGACTTAGCGGTATTACCATTAACCCTCCAGCCCCGGCTATGTATTATATATATATTCCTCGAAACCCGGGTGTTTTGGCCGAAAAACGTCTAGTCTAGGCTACCGTATATTCGTTAATCAGACTGCTTCCTGCATTCCCGCGCATCCCCAAGCGTAGCTGTGTTATTTACCTGTAGAATGGCATTAAGTAGAGCTCTCTAAGTCAACTGGTTGAGCTGTGATGATGATTTCATTGGAGATAACTTTATGGCCAAAACAGCCACTTTACACCACTTTTCGATACTTAACAACAACATACAGGCACACACGAACAAGCGACGCTCTCCTTCTTGTGGCCGGAGATGCGGGGCGTCGGTCCAGCCGGCTGTTGTTTACATGCGTCGGACCGACGCCTCGCACACGAAGCTCACAGGCTTTCAACCACTGGGCGTTCAAGAGGCCTTCCGGGTACCTGTTATATGCTTTTTTATGGGCGTTCAAGAGCCCTTCCGTGGTGAGAGGGTTAAGTCCAATCAGGTAATATAAAAATATAAATTAAAAAAAAAATGTTTCACAGACACTTAACCCATTGAGACCCAGCGTCGCACGTGATGCGTCGGCAGTTTGTTATCACCAACTCCCAGCAACGCATCACGTGCGTCCGGCATATTAAAATCATTTACGTGGCTCGTAAGGTAGGAAATGGCGGGAGAATAGGAGGGGGAGGTACCGTAGTGTGTGGGAGCCGGGCCGGTAGGTGTGAGCGGGCCAAGACAGCCGCACGGCCGGTGGTGGTGGGCTTAGTGGGGATACTTTACACCCTTAGTTCACCGCCACTTTGAACCTTCATTACTCCGGTCGTATGGGAGCTAGAGGCTTGAGATTTATGTGAGACACTGCTTAGGATGTATGCCGTACAATGCCATACTCAGTTTTCACCCTAGTGCTCCCAGGCGGGTGGTCATGCGGGGGAGACGAACTTTCGACCCCCCCCCCCCCAAATGACCGAGGTGATTTTTTTTTTTTTTTCATTTCTCACCATTCTCTTCCATTTTGGCTCAACACATTATTTTTAGGCTCCCCCCCCCCAAAAAAAAAAAAAAATATCCGAGGTGATTTTTTTTTTTTTTTTTTTTTCATTTCTCATCCTTGTCTTCCATTTTAGCAACAAAAAAAAAGAAGTGAAAATGGCTTGGGACTGGGGTGAACAAAATATTATAACTAGCCGGGGCTCAACGGGTTAATATAAACTGTCATTACTGGTGTGGGTGTTAAAGGGTAAACAAAATTATTTTGTATTTAATTCTTGTTGAAATTGGCAGTCAAAATCAGTAAAGGGCACTTTTAGATTGGAATAATTGGATACTAACGATCCTACCCGGACGATCCTACCGTAACATTTTCTACCGAAAATTGTACAAATACATCAGAGGGTATAGGGGCTGTTTTTTTTAAAGCTTGATGGAGGTCTAGCGAGGAAACTCAAAATTAAATATATGAATGAATAAGTAGCCTAAACAAAACAAGCACTAGCCCCTTAAGAGGTTAACAACTTAACAGTCGAGGATTATTATAAACACAGTGGTACAAAAGTTCATAATTTATCAATACATCATAACAAAATACATGAATGATAATTTTTACCACTGAATACATGGTAGGCAAAATGTTAGCCTTGTACATATATACACATACTTATACACTTATCACGCTGGTAGAGAGAGAGAGAGAGAGAGAGAGAGAGAGAGAGAGAGAGAGAGAGAGAGAGAGAGAGAGAGAGAGAGAGAGAGAGAGAGAGAGAAAGACAGAGAATGAGAGAGAGACAAAGACAGAGAATGAGAGTATACATGTGAAAGACAAAGTTCTAGACAAAGCTCGGAGAGAATTTAAAAAGCAACTAGAATATAATATGTAATCCACGAAAAAATGTAACCAGAACATTGGACCACCACCATATACAGTATATCTTAACTCCTATACTACGATGACTCCTTTCTTACTTATTTCTGGCTATTATTGGATTTCACTCAATTTTAGAAGGATTTATGGGAGTCAGAGGGTTAATTAAGAGTTTGCAACCCTTACATTTCCAAAGGTCTTTCCAAAATTGACTAAGATCATCTATTGTCAGCCAGAGAAGGATCAAAATGATGTCATCGTGCTGAAGGGGTTACGTATGGGTCGTTTTTCTGGTCCCCTTTCTCCCTCATGTTAAGCCCCAATTTGTTTTTAAATTATAAGACGTTCGGCCCATTAGTTAGGCGATTTTAACACCTTTCGCCCCATTTCGTTGTAAATTTTAAGACTTATCGTGCCATTTAGGTGTCGATTATTTCCTGGTGAGCGATAGCGAACTTGAAATTTTAAGAGAAACCGGCCTTTGACCGGGATATTTTTCTACCGAAAAATGTACACATTTATCTTAAAGGGGGGTCTAGGGGTGTTTTTCTAAGCTTGATAGAGGTCTAGCTAAAAAAACTAATAGAAAAAAACAAAAAACAAAAAAAAGTCTCCCTTCACTGTAGTCTATTCACTTTAATTAGGCCAGATATTTTGACCCCCAATCTCTGTAACTCAAAAAAAGGCTAGAGCAAATGGGCTGTATACTTCCACACCTATTCCCTGGATGATTCTTCCCAAATGTTAGAAATATTAGCTAGATTACTCTCATCGTTTTTAGTAATAGAAGTTAGTGGTCAAGATTTCCGGCCTAATTATATTAAATAGACAATACACCATTGATCAATATAGAAACCATCACCCAAGCAGCTTTTAATACCTGGTAGTCTCATGCAGATATATAATAAATACTTTTTATAATTATATTTATAAATTTGGTTATTTTTTAACGGACTACCAATAGGTGTAAATGTTATAGTTATATCTAATATAGAGCTTGGTCAAATATAATAAATTAGAATATACAAAAAAAAATGGCAATTAAATTGTAAGATATAGCTTAAGTTAAGGTATGAGAAAAAATTAAGGGAAACATACAGTAGGCCCAAATTCCTAGACAAACCCCATCATTGTCGGTGGCAATTACTATAATTCTGTAGCATTCCTAGTAAAGAGAAGTACTGGAACATTAATATAGTACTTCCTCCCCCCAGGGGGTTAGGGAGCTCTCTACCCATGTGATAAAGGAAATATAAGAATATGCCCAATGTGTCTACAGTACTGCATGTTGTAAGAGGCGACCAAAGTGGAGATGTCGTAAGTCTGGCCTATTTGATCTATTTCAGCCTCATGGTAGCTACAGGACACCAGTGCACCAAATCTAGTCTCTGGAATGGATACTATTGCCCTGAACAGCTGACTTGGGGCATTAGGGGTGGTTCCATGCTTATATGGAACTGGACTTATTTATCAGTAACTTAACCCCCCAAACTATCATATCTGTCTGTCTTATCTATCTCGCAGTACAGTATGGTATGTATAATGTATGCATGTGTATGTGGATGAATTGGGGCAGGAGAGAGATTTGGATGGTTAGATATGTAGATAGATCAATAGATAGACAATAAAGAGATTCTAATAGCAATTACAAGAACTAACGTATCATATTGAAATACTAATAATACAAAAAATCTGTAGTAAATACTATGAACAATGATTGGGTTTGTCTAGGAACACGGGCCTAAGTATAATATAGTGTACCAGAGTAATTAAGAATAAAAGATTCTTCACAACACACATACACACGGACATACAGTACTTACACACCTCGTTAGTAAAGACTCACAGCTCGGTTAAAATTCCCCTACCAATGTACAGGTAGAAAAATACCTATAACATTACTAGCAAACAGATAGGATAGATGAGACAATTTGTACATGGAGGTCCAATTAGTATAAGATATACAAAAAAAAAAAATTATGTATTGTATGTATATATATACAGTACTCAGTCATATACCCCATAGCTGAGGGTGGCCGACTCGAGACAGCCCGAACAGAAACTACATTTAAAGTTTTCAATCGTAGGGTTCGGGAACACTTTCGTGTTCCCTCGCCCCTTTCTATGTCTCGTCTAGTAGGTGAATTTTACAAGGGGAGGAGGATTCCTAGGCTCCCGCCCCCGAAGTAGGAAAAGTAGTACAGGAAAAGAGATTGACAAAAATGGTTAAGGTTGGGGTGCTAAACTTCACTCTGGACAGGACCAGCCCTCACCCACATAGCCACAATAAATTAGTCGAGTTTATTTAATAAATTAACCCTAAGGATCAAGAACCACAAATCGTGTCTTCTGGACAACTATGCTAATCGCGTTCCTAAACTTTTGGAAATTTAGTACACAAAAACTTGAGACTTGATCCATGTGAAAATTGGGCTATGATACGTTTTGCTAGTGGTATAGCGAATGAAAACCTTGATAACACAACATTGAGTCCACCTTCGTCCCACAGCTCAGGAGAGCTTTGGTACTCAGTATGTCTCGGGTCAGTCAAGCGATGCCCTACGGTCTCCTGCAGATTGAAATCGCATTTCTCAGAGCGTTTGGAAGAGATATATATCACTAGAAATAGCTTATATATAATTATTAGTCCAATACTGTATGTTAATTTTTTTTCTCATAAAGTACAGTAGTTTAACCAGACCACTGAGTTTCAGAACAAACCTTGTAGGGCTGGCCCGAAGGATTAGGGCAAAATTAGAATGGACTGTTAGGAATTAGGACGCATGAACTGAGACAGACTAAATCAGATTAAGGTGTAAAAGAAGAAAAAAAGTCAGATTTGTTAAATGAAGCAAGCATGAAAATAGGATAATTGTGACAGTATTAAGGCCAAACAAAAAAAGATTAGGCCTAGGGAGTTAGTTATAATTTTATTCTCTTTATCATGCATTGCCCTATATGTTGATCTATAATAGATCACTGTGTAAGTCATGGTATGAGCATGGAATCGCATGTAAATAAACAGATTTTAACAAGCCAATATTTTTAGTCGGCATCAATTTTTACTACGATTAGTTGATGCTTTGTAGGTTTTCCTACAGTAATATTCTAGATTAGCTTTTCCTCTATCTTTTAAGTAATAATACAATGCAGTATGGCCACCCTTATTAAGAGGAGTACGGCGTCCGGCAATAGATAGATAGATAGACAATGTAGTAATCGCAATTATTGTGAGTGAAAAATGACCATGAATGAACATTTTGGTCCCGGTGCCATATTAAAAATCACGAGTATAAGCTTTACTATATATTCATATAAAAATGCTATTAATTCTGATGACACTGTTGGAAAGTGCATACAAATTGGCTCATCTACCCTACGGACCCTCTCAATTAAACTACAATACCTAAAAATCAATTCCACCTACCTGCAGATGATTTTATTCAGTTTAGAAAAGAAACAAAACCAAGGATTAGTCGAGATGCTGTACTTTCTAAACCCTTTGATTGCTACAGCTATTCCTTAAGCTAAATTACATTTTCTGATGGTAGTAAGAATGAAATATAATGTGGTTTGATTGAGGTGGCTAACAATAACAACATTAAGGAACAAAATTATATTATTGACATCCACAGAAAATATTCAATTAAAATAATTCACATACTTCCCAGTTAAAACAAATTGCTGCAACATTTAAAAAAGAAAAAGAAAATATAGTCACAGCTGAAACAGTAGTCATATTGATATACCAAGTCCCACACTTCATAGCTTCAATATTATTTTCACTCCTGATGAAATAATCATATACTGTACTCCTTAAGGGGGGTCACCTGTTTTGTTTTATCTATCTCTGGCTTGTATCCATTCGGCCCTATTCAGCCAACTGTTGTAAGACGTTTATCCCCATCCAGGTGTCGATTTCTTCCTGGCAAGCGATAGCGAGCCAGCATTGTATGAAGAAATCCGGCATCGCCGGAGAAATTTTTCTATCGAAAAATTTACAAATTTAGCTTGCTGTCAAAACAAAATATATATATGCTGGCTCGCTACCACTCGCCAGGAAAATATTGACACCTGGATGGGGGTAAACGTCTTAAAACAGTAGGTTGAATGGGCCGAATGGATAGAAGCCAAAGAGAGAGGGAGAGAAGGAGAAAAATAACTAGGCGGGCCCCCTTAAGAAAACTGAATACATGTACAGTATACTGTACCTTGAATATAAAGGAGTTTTATTTCTTCGTACTATAGAGTACAGAAGTAGGATCCAACATTTGTGAGTAACACTAATTGTATTATTCTACATTTGGTTATCTCTATAGTCATGTAGAAGAGTATCATTATCATATATCAGATGAAAAATAAGCTGAAATTATAGTGACAGGACATACCTTATGATTGTGACAGAACCCACTATTAAACCTGCTAGCAACATATATAACACAAAGTAACTCTCCTTCACCATCAGCACATAATAATAGTAACGCACAAAAAGCAAGGGAGGTATTTTAGGTCTGTATTCACCGCCTGTTTGTGTGTGCAACTAGAACTTTATTCATAAGACTGATCATCCATCTTTCAGTGCCTGGAAATCGGATCCGGGGGATTTTTGTTTGTGAGCCAAACGCGCTAACCACTGCACCACATAGCATAGACTAGACAATTTGAACGTGGTGTTCCAATTAGTATGTGATCTTGATAAAATTAAACCATAAGAGAATGAGAGAACTTAGATAAATAAATAAAACTAGTATCAAAATGTGCCTAACTATTGTACATTATGCAACTAATATTTTCAGTGGGTAGTATGTTTATCGATTTTGTGTACTAACTGAAGCACCGTGTATGAATTGGCTTGTCACCCCATATCACCTATGTAATAAGTAAAGCTCCAATACCACAAACAAACAGATTGTGATACGACCGATAATCTCCAGTACACGTAGAAAGACCAGAAGGCATTGACAGGCCTTGGAGCTTCAACAATAGTCAGATTAAATTAACTTGGCAGCTTATTCCATACTTTACTACTCTTCCTAATTGATGCAAGCTATTTTTTCATCTGTTAGACATATACAGAACAACCTTTTCATTCTTCTATTTCTCCATACTACTTCATTCCTCACAGCGATCATTTTCATTCACAATCATACTTAAGGCAGCATCACATGGGCAATTCTTCTGTTAATTGGGTTTTTTCCTGGCCTGTTACCAAATCTGGCTTTCACTTTTCACCACATTTTTAGAGATTATACAAACATACAATGGTTTAACGTTTTAGAGATTATACATACATACAATGGTTTAACGTTGTTTTCCATTATATACATTGTAACGGCTCAGACATGGTTGCCTTTCCGCAGTTGGAATATAATACAATAAGGTCCCGCTTCACCATCGCTCTATCATGTTATCTTTTTGGCTAATGTTGGCATAGTGTTAACTGTGCCGTAGCAAGACTCAACTAAGTCCAACTGCAGCACCTGCACCTGCAGTATATGCAAACCACCCCAACAGTGCTACAACAAGACAGCACTATGCCAAGACTTCTGTACATTAGGCAACTACTGCCTTTCACTTTAAACATTAGGCTATTCAGTGTTTCAGTTGGGTTTGAATGCATGATTAGATTGATATCCAGTATTCGATAAATGGATATAAAGCCGTAGTCATGTACTTAACCTTAACAGTCTAGATGGTGTAATGGTTGAGTGTTTAAGATCTGTATGTGGTAACCCAGGTTCGAATCCCGGGTGGATCATATGCGTTCATTAATTTCATTGGGAGGTATTTGTATTGGGAGTGAGATTAATAAATTAGATTATGTATGATTGTCATCAACCCTGGGTACTAACTTAAGTCAATTAATTGACCTGTCGATTTGTTTTTCCTTATCCAAGTATCACAACGGTAAATTGAATGATTGTTAGTAAAAACGCTGGAAAAAAACTGAGTGTGACAAAATAAGGATTTACTGCCACGTTAATTTGAACTGACTATAGACAGGAAGAAAGTTAGTGAACCACAAACCTTTAGCAAAAAAAAAGCTCTGCAATTGAAAGAAATGGAAAAGCTTTTATTGTTATGATCATTTAAAACAACAATCTCCAGTCAAAAGAAGACTATAAAACATGCAGATAAAAAATACACCTTCAGCAACATGGCATTTTTTCATCTTATTCTTGTTAACACTAGACTATTTTATACAGCTTAGAAAGAGCCTCTAGCATTCAGAGGGGTTAATATATATCTCAATTATCCCTTTGACTCCAACATATCCTTTCTAAACTTAATATATAATGTATAACTTAGGAAGGACCTCTAGCAATCAAAGGAGTCAAATTGATCTCGGTTGTCCCCTTTGAATTTAACAGATTTTTACTAAACTTACCGTACTAAAATAGTCTAATAATAGCAAGAAAACAATGACATAGTGGGTCATGGTATACTGAAAGCATAAAAACATCTTCACCTATATATCCAAAATCTGAACTAAATGGCAATACTGTACAGGTAAACTAAACATGAATCGTGTTCTTATCTTCTTTTGAAATTGTAGTGGCAAAAATGAACTCTTATTCATCACATAGAAGGTAGAAAATAATGAAAAAGAATACAAAATATATGGCCCTGAAAATAATCCAAGGTAGCATTCTACTGAGTGGCAATAAGTTATTAATCATAATGTACCTTCATCATTCAATCAGATCAATTTGAGTACAAAGATTATAATTGAAAGTTACCTTTTAGTTTTAATTATAATCTCAATTGCATTCAGGACTCTCAAATTACACAACTACATATCTCCCAGCCTACGTAAATCGATTTTCGTCACTGAATGAGAACTCGCACTATAACTTATCCGTCAACTAAATTTTGGCAATGATTCGGGCCAATTTTACACCGACATCTTCCACAAAATAGAAAGTATACAGTGTTTTAAATTAAATACAAAAACACACATGAGCAGCTTTGTCTTGGAAAAAAAAAATAATAATAATAATAGGTACTGTATCACAGTCATATAAGTGAAATGTATAAACTTCCACATTAGAGTTGATGGAAAAAGTAGTGTGTGAAAATCGTCCATGAGGTGAACTACTTTGTACTGTACTACCTGTATTTACACTACATTAAACGGGTCATATAATTCATGATATGGTAAATAGGGAAATATAGCCAAAGACCATAGGTAGTACAGTGGTGATATAGTAGCCATAGTTGGTTCTATTTCACCTGACAGAAAATGGAATCCCTTAGCAACTGATTTCTCAATACCGTACTTAATGGAAGAATATGAAATTACTATGTCTTGGCATCATATTAATGCCAGGTTTCTATAATTAATAACATATATCATTACAAAATCTCCAGCTATTGGGGACATGATAATTTACATCGGCTGGAAAAAACAGACTATACTGTAGTGTAGTGTAGATAATGTACATGATACATGATCAAATTGATTACAGTACATGCTTTCAAACCATTTTATCATTGAAAAGATATACAGTATATATATACAGTATATATATATATATATTAATGAAGTGGGCAAAGAAATAAGCTACACTCTGAACTGAATATTTGTGACACAAAAACATGGAAAAAATTGAAAATATTATGGTCCAGTCATTGCTTGAGTTCTCCTGCCTTCTTCGGCCAACTTAAAATAAATGAGCATACCAGAAAATAGTAAACATATCAGGGTAGACTGGCCAATTCATAAGTGGCCCCATTAGTATGCAATATTGATGAAAAAACACCCATAACAATAAATGAGTGACATCAGATAGATGAGTAAATAGGGTCAAAATATACCTTAACTATCTTATGTTTTGATACTACGTTATTAATCTAACTTGACTATTTTTTGTTGTTAAAATTTCTATCGATTTACAGCACATATACTGTACATACATACCATGTATACATAATATCACTTCTCTGTGGGCATATTTCCACCATATTAGGGCTCATTCAGGCACTCCTGATTGATTAGGCAAGTGTCTGAATGAAATGAAATTTATTCAGCCGAAAACTAGAAGAAAATAGCTTCAAAATTACACCAACATGAGCTTCGTAGCTCGTGGGGTTCACCCGCAGCACTACCAAAGACATTCGCTTAAAAATTAGTAATTCTCGCTAATGTCTCGCTACATTTACCTTTGGCAGCACTGTATATCTCACGAGACTCTGACTCAGAGCCTTCAGTACCACGGCCGCTTGGCTGAGAGACTGACGTGTGGCCTGTCGCGCTCCTGCTCCCTTGCACTTGATTTTACAGGCTTTTAGAGGCTTTAAAAGCCTGTAAATTGGTGTAAATTGCCATGGCGTTCGGCAACGTCTCCCGCAGAGAAAGGGTGAAGACTTGAGTGATCCGTAAAAAGTAGTTTCAGGCTCACTAGGGCACGAGACTGAAACTGTACTTCTTATGGATCACTTTCTTTAAATTACATGTACAGTACATTACTTACTGTATGTATTTATGAACCAATTGGACCAGCTCTACACATTGGCTAGTCTTACCTTACTCTCATACAGCCACAATCTTGCTATCACATCGTGCTGCATTATTTGTGCATTTGTCTTGCTACAAAAGTCATCCTACTGTCCCACAGTTCTGATTTGAGCTTTAGTTACAGCATAAGAAAGATTTCGTAAAATTATTGGTGACAGAACTGGCAGCACTATTGCCAATACGCTATTGTCATTCAAATTGCCATATACTTAATGCACCGTAAATATTTGTAGTTATTTGCAGTCCTATAATCGCATTGGTAAAGGTTAAATACAGGTATGAAACCACAATACATAATTAGGTTTTTTAACGTAGTAATTTACGATCTACAATTAATTTTTTTAATATGTGGTGTGCCTTATTTTAGATCATATATTCCATATAAAATGCTGTTTTATATATATATACAGTATACTGTATATATATATACAGTATATATATATATATATATATATATATATATATATATATATATATATATATATATATATATATGCAGTATATATATATATATATATATATATATATATATATATATATATATATATTGTTTTGTGAAGGTACAATTTTCTAAGCTCAAGCAAACGAGGCATTGTGAATTTTAGATTGCATACAAACAGAAATGCAGCAACTTTTGTATCATATATATTCTAGTAAAAGATACACTGTATAATTATTCTTCCATACCACAAGAATTGCCTTTCTTTAATAAACAAACATTTACGCCTGACACAACCCAATGGAAGCAGTGTGGTGGAAGATACTAATACTGAAGGAGAACTAGGAAGTCATTTTTATAATCTTATCAAAATAGCATATTATCAACTCTTTTCAGTACAATGACCAATTGACCATTCATATAAATATTCTGGCCTTGACCCCATCAGCACCATGACGCCTTTTTACCTTTGACTCTGACAAAAATTAGACGATTTTATGCAATTTAAGAACCTGTGTTACTAAGAGGGTTTATTTAGCTCATATTTACCCATTTGAGTTGTACAGGTAGATTACAAACTAAAAATAATCGTCTAATGGTAACCAGAATATGATGGAAAGTACGTTGTGGTGCTGAAGGGATTAATTAGAAAATTGTCTTACTTTAGGAAAGACCTGGAAGTCAAAAGATTAATTTATTTAATGGTTACTCTTTTGATTCCTTGATTTTTTTCTTATTAATTACCTAAAATAATTTAATAATATCCATAAATTATGGATAAATATGGGTGCCACTGTAGTGAAAAGGGTTAAGGGGGGTGGGGCAATATCTAATTTGGCTATGTGCAATGGAAAAATGAAAAACAAAATAAGTGTATACAGTATTTCATATGAACAAATTCCAGCATTTACGGACTGGTTAATGAACTCTTAATATCAGGCGTTTAATATCCACTTTGAGATAAATATAATTGGCAACACATATCTAAATGAGACTATACATCCTACAAACCATTCATAGCCACCGACTTAGACAGTATTGCATTGTAGTGCTACACATAATTCTAACCTATTGTAATTTAAAATGTATAAGAAAATCACCTTTACAGTATGATAATGCAAGTTTACATTTTATTCCAACATTGGACAATTTTATTCAGATTAGAAACTACCTGTGGGAATAGAAGTTATTTTTGTTTGTCCATACTACAGTGATATCCCGGCTTGGTGAGGTGGCCCGGTTATGTGTAGCGTAAGAAGTGAAGTACAAGTTGAATGTCATTGTATTGTTGAAATGGCTATGATTGTGAGTGTTGTCTATAACCAGTACAATCAGATCTATTTGTTGAACAGTTTCAAGTATTCACATTGTAAATGTAACACTGATTTATTGCACCTCTGATGTGTGCCATTGCAGTTTAATACAATCACAATCAACCCACTGACTCCCTCAAGTCTTAGCTAAACTGAATAAAATCATCAATCGATTGTCAAAATAAAGGAAGAAAAGCGATATCGCACACTGAAAAGTCTAATATATTAGTAAATTAAGGGGCCGTCCGGTATTTACTCTTGAGAATGTCTGTGAATTTCTTCCAATTAAAATGAGATTTGGCACATGTTTAGGTTTAAGGTACAGTACTGTGAGAGATGATGTTTGGTACTACCCAATTGAAATTGCGTTTTTTGGTTTCCAAATGAGGGTTAAAATTATACCACTACTAAAAAATCTATCTTGTCCTACAAAATCCCCTGTATCATAATTTTTTAGTATTCAATCAACTCACAAATGGTGTTTCTCGAATCAATGTTATATATTTTCTGTTATCATTTCTATTTTTTGCTTAAGCCAATTTTAGAGTTTGGTGATTTTTTTTTCATTTCTTTCCGACTTTTACGATGAGCTGTGCACGAACAGGGGGACTAAAAGAAAACGAATAATATTACTTAGAGTTTTTTTACAAGCTTTCCAATGATATATCATATGAATGATCATCGTACGACAAGTAGTTATTGAGCCTATTGACTTCAAAGTACAGTATGCTCTAAACGAAAAAAAATAACATCGCTTATAGAGTTTTTTACAAGCTTTCCAATGATATATCATATGAATGATCATTGTATGACAAGTAGTTACTGAGCCTATCATATTAAAAATTTGCTAATTTAAGTTTTGAGAAATTGGCCCGCAAACTGTTTTTGATAGAATTTTATAGAATTTGAAGTGGTTATCGGCAATAATCTTTCGTGGCTATGTCAAGGGATGTGGATGATGGCTTTTATGTACCTTACAGAATTTCCTCCGAATCTGAGATTTTCCAGAGTAAATACTGGTCAGTCCCCTTAAAAGGCTATCACTACAGGCATTCATCTGGTATCTACAGGGCAGCTATGTATTGTATTGTACCATTTCATTAATCCCTGAACCCTCACGCTTTAAAAAATTAATTATGCATATTAGAGGAAACACTACAAGCATTCATCGCAAACTTAAAAATTAAGAAATCATAGGCAACGTAGACATGGAAGCATCACGAAGCTCTTGCACTAAACCCTTCCAGTAATAAGACCTTTTACACTATATTCTGGCTATTAGATAATTTTACTCATCCTGCGGTAACAACCAACAAAAACTGTATGGAGCAATGAATAATTTATTGGGCTGTAAATCAAACACCACAATATCCATTTCTACTTCAGATGCTCAACTTGCTGCTGATTTCACATATTTTTTTCTCTACAAAGATCCTTCGCATCAAGACTAAATTCAGTAGACGAGGTGTTATCAGTAGATGTTCAACCAGTGTATAATGACTCAAACTCTTCCATCTTACCATTTGGTGGATGTTGATACCACTGTTCTATTTAAAAAAAAAAAAAAAAAAAAAAAAAAAAAAAAATAAAAAAAAAAATAAGACTTTTAACAACTGGATCTTATCAAAGGTACCACTAGCCTATGAACATCAGCGCAGAATATATATGTAAATTTGTTAACAAATGTTCTGCGCAAGGCAATCTTGTCCAGTCTTTATATTGTCTTTGTCCAAGTTTTGGTTTGTTTAGTTTGTAAGTTTTACATTTTAAAAGAAGCAGTTATGTCCCCTTCTCAAGAAACTGGTCTTGATGTTGAAAATATATCTAATTATGACCCAGTCTCTAATCTATATTTTTTTAGCTAAGCTAATCGAGCTTGCAATGCTAGATCAGCTACTACCACTGCTGGAAGGAGACCTAGTCATCTCATCTGTCCAATCTGAATCGAGAACGTACCATTCAACCGAAACAGACTTATGTAAAATACACAATGACTTGGTACAAAATACCTGTAATGAAAAGTCTTTTCTTCTTGTTTTGTTAGATCTGTCGGCCGCTTTTGATAGTGTGGATTATAGATTCCTGCCTCAGCGATCTTTGGCCTTACAATGTGCGACATAATGCACTCTCACTCATCAACTCGTATTTGACAGATCGGCAACAGCAGGAAAGTAGTCAATGGCACCATTTCAGATCCAGTACCTTTGCAGTTTGGAGTTCCCCAGGGATCAGTATTGGGATCACTCCTTTTCATAGTGTCATAGTTTCTATTCTGAGATTGAGTACTAGTAAATTCTTTGAAGAGTTGTCACTTTTAACCCGGGAACGGCGAGAACACTTAAGTGGTTTTGGTAGGCAAAGGCGACAATGCTCTTAACCTCTGAAGTGCGCAGGGGGTAATTGGAAACGTCCCCTGTGCTGACGTATTTGAGGTGTTTCCGTCACTAAAATATTCATTGTGCCATTAATAGCATTCATACTTATCCATATGCGCCTATTATGGGTTGATTATAAAGGTATTAACCTGAAACAACAATAAAACGAGTGAAAACAGCGTTTGGATGGTCAAAATCGGAGATATAGCCCGCGAGTTGTATAATGTATGGGTGAGGCAATCTGCTTTCCCGCCAATTTCCCCCAAGGCCACTGAGACACAGTCGATCGATACTCTCTCTCTCTCTTGCACTCGCGTGCTATCAGTGATGACCACACCCTCCAATCGGATTTCTAATGTTAGCACGAAAATATACCTCAGAATAAGGGAATAACAGGGAAAATAGGTGATAACTGAAGGAGAGGAGGAAAGTGGGGAAGGAGGGGAGGTAGAGGACTGAGATTTTGCATGGCCCAGGGGCCAAAAAAAAAAAAAAAAAAAAAAAAAAAAAAAAAAAAAAAAAAAAAATAACAAAATATTTTTTTTTCGATGTCAAAAGTTGATTTTTTTTTTTCTCTGACTCTTAAGAGTCTCCCTGCAGTGCGCCGGGGGAACTCTTAAGAGTCTCCCCGCAGCTCCCGGGTTAAGATGCAAGGCCTAAAAAAAAAGCCTTTTAAAAGGCCCCAGTAGCACTTAAAACAAAAATATGGTGTTTAAGTGAGAAAATTCCCCTCCATACCTTCTATCACTCCTCCACATGTGTCAAAATCCCCTCTTCCCCCCCCCTTCAATTATCACCTATTTTTCTTCTTATTCCCTCGTTTATCGGTTTATTTACCGCGCCAACATCTCCAATCCGGTTTTAAGGCATGGTCATATGCCTAGCAACTGCGTGGTGTGAGAGAGAATGAGAGAGAGAGCCTTAGTGTGCCTCTAGGCTCGAGAGAGGAAGGGTGTAGGCTGCGTCGCGTCCGCCTCAGATTTCATGAATGAACGGTCACCAATAATTTGCGATTTTCACCCTCAAAACACTTTTCCCACTTGTTTTATTGCTGTTACATGTTAATATCTTCATATTAAACGTAAAATAGGCGCATATGAATAAGTAATAACTATATTTATTGTAAAATTATAATTTTAGGCTGGAATGAGGCCTAATATGGCCGCCCAGGTATATAGCTCGCTCTTAGCGGGTTATGAAAAAAAAAAAAAAAAAAATTATTACTATTATAAACTATGGATTAGTTAGTAATGTAGAGCAGATTAACCAGACCACTGAGCTCCATACGGAACTCTCATAGGTCTGGCTATAAACTATGGAAGGCCTTCTAATAATTAAAGAGGTAATGTCTGTCAATTATCTTTCTGACTTACACAATCTTTCCCTTTACTAAATAAAATCAACTAATGATTTTATTAAACCCTTTAATGATCCTTTAATAATTGAAGGGGTAATGTCCATGTTAATCAACCCATAAATTTTGTGTATAATCAAATGAGGACGTGTCCTAATATGAGGATGGAGCTCTTTTTCAAGCTTTATACTGCGCACAAGAAAACAAAAAAGTTTGTTGTCAGGGTGGGCGGTACCCACAACACACACCAACACACGCTCACACTCAGTAATTCTGATGCAGTGTCGCAAGCATAGCTAATCAATAAATTCTGTGCGTCTGAATTCATGCACACAAGCAGCGTACAGTGACATAAGAATGGCTTCAATGGCGAAATAAATCAATATGCGTGACATTATTATAATAATGGCACTGTGAAGTAGGGCAGGGGGGGCATGTCTGGGAGCCTGGAGGCAGTTTCTACCATGACCATCCCTTTTGGGGAGCTTCCTCTGGAAGCAAGGCATCAGATATACGTATGTACATATTACAATATTGACGATAAACAGCTGCGATTAGTGACTAAAATTAATAATAATGGTAACAGCTACGATTAGTGACTAAAATCGCCTAACAGAGTTGCGAGTTGCAATGGGAGTGTTTTCAAGCCAAAGTCGTAGTGCGGGCAGATGCTCGGACGTGGACGTGATTTTCTAGCCTTCAACATTCTCTAGACGCAGGTAGTGCAACATTTAGTCATATTATTTAAGCCGGTTAGACCATTCCATTGTGGAGATATTAAGCGTTGAACAACACAAAACTACGGCAAAGTGCTGTTAACTGCCCGGAAAGTATGGCGCGAATATTTACTTTTCCCCCCTGGATTTAAAAGGATAACCTTCTGACTCACACAATCCCTTCCTAAAGTGAATAGAATCAACTAATAATAGCCAGAATATAAGGAAGAAAGGCATTCTCGCATACTGAAAGGGCTAATAATGGGAAAGAATGAAAAAACAAAACATTGGATCCCTCTTCTCCATTAAATACTGCATGGTAAATAAAAAACAAATATATTATTTATAAGATTATTAAAAAAAATTACACTCACGAGTTTCAACTTGATATACACAATCTTCCAATTAGAACCAGATTGTTTTTCCTTCCCTTGCTTTTTTTGCTATACAGTACAGGATAAAAATATATTAATCTCTCACAAATTAAAAAAAGCATAATAAAAACAAAAAATACAGTGAACAGACTACACATACTCGGACGTCTAGCCTACTCGCACTCCTTTAGATTCAAACAAGTTAACTTATACAGTATACTGCCAACGTGAAATAAATACAACGCATCCCATGCGCCTCCAGATTCGAACCAGAGACCAGAATTGATATCTGACCCATTCAATACGATGGTGCTATTTTAATTTGTTCTGGCTGACACTATGCTGTACATGTTTTTTATTGTCCCAGAGTGTACAGTATACATAATTATACAACTCTTATGATTAGAGCTCTTTATCAATTATATAAACTTTTCTCATGTTTCTGGGGAGCATGAAGCAAATCATCGAACCACTGTCCTCCAGATCACGATGCCATAAGCGCAGTCCCCACCTTTCCGTCTGTAGTTCCGTTCTAACCAATGTCACATGTTTGACGACGTCACTCATTTTCCATGGTCAAGGCTCTGCCGCCTCCGCAAAGGTTGACTTTGATTTATCATTTGCGGTATGATTGTGCACAGTGATACTGTATTTATGGTGCGATAAAAATATTACATGACCATTTTTTGTCACAAATCAATAGAACACACCATATAACTTATGTAGATACCCACAGGATATACATTTAGTGCATATTTTAATGTAAACTAAAGATAAACATTCGCCTTCCGGTTGTCTCTGGCGAGGTAACGTTGTTGGGCGAGTTATGCAGTTTTGCCAAGGTTTTATAGCCCAGCCTAGGTGATTATAGCCCAGATCACGGCAAAGAAGTAGCCCACAGTTTTTAAGTAGCTCGATACTATCAATTTTTCTGAAGCCAGAGTTGGATGTACAGTACAGTACTATGTAATTTGATAGCAGTACATTTGTCAAACGACTTAATATTGTAAAATTTTCTTTCTTATATCTACAAATTTATGCTTAAATTACATACGGTGGCCTCTTTTGATGATTATGTTTGGTAATTTAACTTTGTTTTCAATCTTTTACTTAACTACAATACTGTACTCTTCCATATTTAACTCTGTTTATTTTGTGCAAATGACCTAAATTTGTGGCAAACAGTGACACGAACATGAAATACTTGCCATCTATAATGAAAATAGCCCAACTGGGTGAATCAGGAACGAGTGAGGCAATATTGTATGTATTTAGTCTTCCTAACGCACGTAAAGTTTTAACTCCTAGGGTGGTCTCGGAAGGGTGGTGGAGTGACGTCATTGTCGACACGCATTTGTCTGAACGGAACAAGGACGCGAAGGTGTGAACTGAGTTTTAGTGTTATCAGTCCACTATGTCAAAGTCTTTGACATTTACTCTTCATTTTCTGGTATGTATCTTCTGTTTTTTGTGGTGTTTCTTTGGTTCGAACCCCAAAGAGATACCAAGTATACACAATGCTCTTACACAGGATACCAATCTGTGCTCAAATTAAATACAAGGCAATGGAAGATTATCATCGGGAGAGTCGAGGTGGTGATGGAAGTTGTAGTGGTGGGGGTTGGGTCGCATGAATTCTAAGGGCTGCATGAATATCTGGCATGAAATCCAAGGGTCTCCTGAAGTATAAAGGTCCCATAATTTCTAAGGGTTTCATGGATTACAAAGGTCTCATAAATTCTAAAGGTTCCATGAATTAGCCTACAAGTGTCATACGATATTCCAAGGATCATACGATCTTCCAAATATCATATGATATTCCAAGGGTCGTTTGACATTCCAAAGGTCATATGATATCCAAAGGGTCGAATGAAATCTACAGGTCTCATGAAATAAAAAGGTTGCAAGCTCTGTAAGGGTTACACGAATGTCAAAAAATGCAGAATTCCAAGGATGTTATGAATTATAGGGGTCACATAAATTCCAAGGGTGTTATGAGTTATAGGGGTCACATAAATTCCAAGGGTGTTATGAATTATAGGAGTCACATTACATATTCCAAGGGTCGCATGAATTCCAAGGGTGTTATGAATTATAGGGGTGGTATGAACTATAAGGGTTGCATGAAATACTATCTCCTGAGATGGGCGGGATGGCTCGTGGAAGGTCTAGTAGAACTTCTTGGCCTGCGCCTCTTTGCTGTCTCTGCGGGGGGAAAGAAAACCAATTAAATTGTTAAATAAAATATGATCAAAATGTTAAAGAAAAGTATATGGCAGACAATTATAGAGCAATTTCTTAAAAAAATAAAAACAAATAAAATACTTAGCTACATAGAGGTGATTAAACTGTAATACAGTACAGTAGTCCTACACAATAGTGCAGCTCTGCCTAATGTGACAGGCATCAATACTTTCCAGCATCCCTAGTAATTATTTGATAACACTAGACATAACACTAGATGGTTAACCATATAGACTGGGCTGGTAGTACCTCTCAGCCTTTTTGTACCTGGTGTACCGTGTAAGTAATGGCATATTGAACAAGTTGGCCTTTCTTTCTCTGGCGTAGGGATGCGGCGTCCCCATCGCCCGCTACTTTGGTGGTGCAATCAGCTTCTGGAGCAGTGGACCACTGGTTCCTATCTTCAGAAAATTCCTGTGCTTGGTATGCTTCCAGCCAGGGCCCTATCTATCTATCTATTGCTGGACGCCTTACTCCTCATTACGAGGGTGGCCATACACAAAATACCCCCAAGCAGACCTAACCCCTGTGGGAAGGACAACCCGTGCCAGTTTACTGAAGGACTTACAGGATTGACCACTCAACTTAGGGTTCGTCTGACTCCGAGGCCCTCTATGTATATTTTTAGCACTATTTTTCTACAGTGGTGTGCGGCTAGTCCATCCACTAACCTGCTTCACCCTTAGGTGAGCAGTATGGATATGTATAAGGTTTACTTCCCTAGACAGGTTGCCGACCAAGGCTGACGAGTCCCATTCACCCGGATTTGTATAAAGTTGTCTCCCCTAGATGGGTTGCCGACCAAGGCTAACGAGTCCCATCCACCCGCCTTACTGGGGTAAATAAAATAGCAAAACAGAGGTGGAACTGCCATCCGGGTGAAGGATTGCTCTGGGTCTGCTCCTTCCGTGTTAATGGTCATAATCCACTTGGTGGAAATGGCACTGTGGAGTGGGTCAGTCGGGGCATGTCTGGGAGCCTGGAGGTAGTTTATGTCATGGCTATCCCTTTTGGGGCGCTTCCTCTGGAAGCGCGGCGTCAGATTTGATTGATAGATTTGATATTGATTTGTTAACTACACCCACTCCAGGGGCTGTTCGGCCAGGCAGCTTAGGGAACGACAACAACACCCACTCCAGGTTGCAGGTGTACTGACTCCGGCACTCCGGCACTTAGAAAACTGCCATAGGATGCATTGAGATTGAGCTTATTATTATGCATGTACAGTGGTGGGCACGGTTTTGCTAATCCGCTAACAGAAAATTAGCAAAGCTATCTTTCTCGTTATCTGGTTAGCGTTAAATATAACTCGCTCTGTTCATTCTCCACACGTACTGACGCCTTACACCCTCATACATGCTCTTCACTGCTTTCAGCAACTTGCCATCTACTCTGTATATTCTGTACCTTCTCTATCAACTGTGTCATAGGCCTTCTCCAAGTTCATAAGGCAGCATACAACTTTTGTCCCTTCTACAGATATTTCTCCACAACACCTTTCAAGGCAAAAATATGGTCTAAACATCCTATTTCCTTCCTAAACCCACCCTGCTCGTCACCTACCCATTTCTTCATTCTCGCTCTCAATCTCTCGATCACTACCCTATTGTATCTTCCTTACTATGCTTACAAGACATATTCCCTGGTGGTTACCACACACTCCTCTTTCCCCTTATACAGGGGGGCTATACTGCCTGTCTTTCAGTCATCATGCCCACTTCCCTTCTCCCATGCTAGTTTACACATTTTCCATACCCATTCGATCACTTTCTTACCACCATACCTCAGCATTTCCCCACACACTCCATCTATTCCTGATGCTTTCCCTATCTTCACTCTTTTCATGGCTTTACACACTTCTGACCTCCTGATCCCCACCTCCTCCTCCGTTACTTCTCTTCTTCTTCTCCATCCCATACCCCATCCAACTATGTTTGTTGGCATTTAATTCCTTACGTTCAACAATTCGTTGAAGTACGCCCTCATCTCTCGACTCTCTCTTGCTTCTCGGCTAATACTCGCCCATTCTTATCTTTCATACCCATACTACTTCCCTTGCTACCCTTCCTAACTTTCTTGACCTCTTTCCAGAACAGTTTCTTACACTCCCTCCATTTTACACTTAACCCCTTGAAGCTCCGATGCATTTTAGCAGTTTATTTTGGCTATCATTAGACGATTTTATGCAGCTTAGGAAGGATCTGTGGGTATTAAAAGGGAAAATACTATCTCAATCAACCCTTTGACTTTCATATAATGTTACTAATCTGAATAAAATCATCTAATAGTAGCCAGAAAACAGAACAGAAATGCGTATTGGAGCTTGAAAGGGTTAAGATTCCTTCTAAATTCCTCATCTAATCTTCTCTTACTTTCCTTCACTAATCTCTTCACTACTCGCTTTTTCTCCAAGTACCTCTCCTTTTTCTGTCTCTCCAAATCTTCATTCCCTAAGCTGAATTGAATCAAACTAAAACGTGGGTGATAAAAGAGATTCAAGTCAACTTAGCTATATGGTCAACCTTCAGAGTTACTAAAAAAATAACAAGGGTACTGTAACCTGTTTGAGTGTGTCACTTTATGCGGAGCTACACTGTTCAGGACTAAAAAAAAAAAAAAAAAAAGGATGATGAGCCCACCTATCTAAATTATAACAAATATGAACAGTATTGAAAAAATATCCAAGGTGAGTATTAAGGCCAAATTATTATATTACATATCACTCCTCTCCCCCCCCCCCAAAAAAAAAAAACTATCAAAATTTGTAGTCAATAGGTTAGATTCAAATATAAAACAAGCCCAAATAGGTAGGCCACAAGCAATGTGGGAACAGTGATTTCCTTTACAAGAAATATTGGAAAAGGGATATGCAATATATTTAGTAAATCAAATCAGCAGCAAGACAAACAAAAGTACAGGCCTGCATTTATACTAAAACCCAGTTCACACAAGCAGCCAGAAACAGGCCTGTGATGTCACATATGGAAAATGGGACACAGGCAATTGAAGTTGAAACAAAACTCTTTTCTCGCCGTACAGGACTTTTCTGGTCGCACGTATGTCCAGTCTTCTGGTGGTTCAGTTCAGTTGAAGGCACCCTAAATTTATCAGTCAGTCAGTAGCTAGCCCTTCCTCCCACAAGGGGTAAGGAGGATTAGCAAGTGACACATAAAAGGAAAAAAGAGGTGACAGGAGAAGAACACATATAACAGTTTGCCCACAAAAGGCAAGCACATAAGCATTCAGAAGCACCCATCACTTATCAGCCCCCAAAATCAATGGCGTCACCTCAAATATTATACTTCGGGACAAGGTCTCTTCACATCAACATCTGGAATAAAAACCTTCCAGGTTTGTCATTTACATTAATATACCCCTGAAGGAAAATCTCAATAATAGAGTCTGGTCAATAGTTTTAAAACTTCCTGCCTCAGGAGCCGCTGTTCCATCCGCTCCCACCCCATCCCCCACCCCCACATTTACAACATTTCCAGAAACATGTAGGCTACTTTAAATGTAGTACATACCTTATATTACATGTACTCAAGTGTTATAATACCTTTTATATGCGTAAAAAAGTCAAATGTAATTTAATTTTCAAATGGAAATGAGTTTAACGAGATGCTTTGTTCGTTTGGGCATCACTTGACTTGGGTACAAATGCATTTTTGGTTAATGCTGCTTGTATTGCAAACATCAATGCTAAACGGCATTTACGGCATTTAGAATAGAAGACAATGTTATAATTTGTAAATATGATTCAAATAATTACAATAAAACAGTTATTTTAATGTTTATCACAAACAACTACGAAATGAAACACAGTCACTCCAACCAATCACGAGACATCACCGTGCAGTTGCCACATCTACGATTCTCGGTCATCAGCTGGATATTATTTTTATTTGTTTTTGCATTAGTTTAAAGTTAAACAGACCACCAAGTTCCGATCTGAAACTATCACAGGGTTGGCCCGAAGGATTAGGTGATAAGAAGGTATATCGGGTCAAGTATTAAAATTGGCAATATCAGTTAAAAATCGGCAATGAGGATCATCAGTTGAAAAAAATAATAAAGTATAATATGAGGAAGCGAGTTGATGAGGCGAAATGCTTTAGACTCTATTCTTTCGAGAAGTGCGGTATGGGTGGAACCTCCCCACACATGCGAACAATATTCGATTTATGGGTGTACTGTGCAGAGTAAGAAGCTGTGCGGAGGTGAAAACCCACGGAGACGGTTGAGCATACTGTACCTAACTTCTGAAAGGCTGTTTTAGCAAGTGGTAATAATGATTATTCCAAGAAAGGTTGGATGAAAAAGATACAAAAAATGAGAGAAAATAAAGGGCTGTATTGCGTATTGTTGAAGAGCAATTAATAGTCTTGTGGAGGATTGCGATGGGTAGATAAATGGAGAAATTAGGTCTTGGAGGCATTGAAAATAATAAGATTTTTTCTGCCCCAATCAGAAATAATTGATAGATCAGAAGATAGGCGTTCCATGGCCTTGTCACGCAACCTGTCGAGTGATTGCATGAATGGTGGTTGAGAAAAACTAGTTGGAATAGTGTACGGTAGTCATCAGCATATGAGTGGATGGGACTAGAGGTACATTTGAGATCATTAATGAAAATTAGAAAGAGATATGGAGACAGGACAGAACCCGCAGGAACACCGGAGTTGATAGGTTTATGAAGGGAGCGATGGCCGTCCACAAATTCAGTTATGGAACGGTCAGAAAGGAAATTAGAGACAAAGGCATAGAAAGAGGGATAGAACTGAAGGAGGGTACAGTAGTTTAGATATTAGAGGTTTGTGCCAGACTCCTTCGAAGGCTTTCGTTATGTCTAACACAATAGAAATGGTCTCCCCGAAGTCCCGAAAGGAGGATGACCAACAGTTAGTAAGATAAGAAAGAAGATCACCAGTAGAGCGGCCCTTAAGTATATTGGTGATACGAGAGTAGATTATGGGAAGATAAATGCTTAAGAAATTTTGAAATCAGAATAGTTTAGTAAACTTCCGAGATGCAAGAAGTGAGAGCAATTATTGGACAATAGTTGGAAGGTTGAGAGTAGTCGACCTTCTTTGGAACAGGTTGAATGTGAGCAAACTTCCAGCAAGAAGGAAAGATGTTTGAGGAAAGACAGAGACGAAAGAGTTTGCCTAGGCAGGGAGTCGGCACGGAAGGACAGTTTTTGAGTACCATACAACATGAGGAACACCATCCGGTCCGTACGCGTTCTTAGTATTATGCCCAGAGAGGGTAGAAAGTACATTCTTAAAAGTGAGAGGGTGGTGGAGATGGAGGAATAGCACCGGAATCATCCAAAGTGGAGTTTTTAGCGAAAGTATGAGAGAAAAGTTCAGCTTTGTCAGAGGAGGAGGTGACAGTGGTACTGTCAGAGTGGAAAAGAGAAGGGAAAGTCGAAGAAGTAAAGTTCTTGGGGAGGTTTTTGGCTAGGTGCCAGAAAGCTTGGGAAGAGCTAGAGTTAGAAAGTTCAGAACAATTGTTAATGATGAAGGAGTTTTTTGGCTAGTCGAACGACAGATTTGGCTTGATGGTCTCGAGGGTGGTGGGAGGTAGGTTGCCAAGTAGTGTTTACTTGTCACTTATCTTGGATCTTCTGATCACTGTCTGATACAGGCCACCAGTCTATCACTACCACACCTTCCCACTCTGAACCTGTTTTGGTGACTAAATGGCATTACGATAGGGCAGACTGGGAGGGTCTTCAAGGTTTCTTTATTGATATTCCCTGGACCTCTTTCTTTTCTAATGATGCACACTCCACCTTGAGCCACATACAAGATTTTGTAAAAATTGGAATGGAAACTTTTATTCCTCATCAAAAGTACATTAAAAGATCTAATTCACCTAAATGGTTTGACCATAATTGTGCTAGTGTAACTGAACAAAAAGCAATAGCCTACAATGCATACACAAGATCAAAAACACATGAAGCCTTTAATTACTTTAGAAACATCAGAAATAATGCCAAAACTGTATTAAACCTAACTAAATCAAACTTTCTCCACAAGCAGGCAAATAAACGTCTAAATAATCCAGATGATAACAAAGTATGTTGGTCTACTCTTAACTCGTTAAATCCAACTTCACTACTGCTTCATCCATTCCACCATTAAAATCTCCAACTGGCAATCTTGTAGTGACTCACGAGGTAAAGCTAAACTTCTTGCGGATATTTTCTCCACCAACTCAACCTTAGATGAAATAAATCAAGATGTCCCTGTACTTAATTTAAAATTCGCCTGAAATTCCCTCACTTAAGATCCACACCAGACATGTCAAAACTATTTTGCAGAATCTCTCAGTAGATAAGGCTCCTGGTTCAGAAATTCCTCCAATAGTACTTAAGAATTGCTCCTTGGTGCTCGCTCCTGTATTGGCAAATTTTTTTCCGTCTGTGTACTCATACCTCATGCTTCCCAGTACCCTGGAAAGAAGCAAACATCCATCCAGTTCCTAAAAAAGGTGCCTCTTCAGATCCATCAAACTACAGACCAATAGCTATAACTTCCACTCTTGGTAAAGTCTTTGAAATTATATTAAATAATCACATAATTAAGCAGCTGACGAATAATAAATAATCAGTGATAGGCAATATGGTTTTAGACGATGTCGATAAACTGCAGACATTCTTTGCCTTCTTACGCATCAAATCAACCAAGCTACAGACCAACATGGTGAACCACATACAATAGCACTGGATATATCAAAGGCATTTGATAGAGTCTGGCATCACTCCTTATTGTCGAAATTGTCACACTACGGCCTTCCATCATTAGTTCCACTAATTTTCTTCATAAACAGAAAAATATGGTAATGGTCGGTGGTTGTGGTTGTTGTTGTTACCCACAAGCTGCCCTGGTTCCGCGAACAGCCCCAAAGGCCCCGAGCAATTCCAAGGCCATAAAAACCGCGCCCCCACAGAACCCACCCTGCCGACCCACAACACCCAAAAGCCTGGGTGACCGAAAGCCATTCAATTGGGGGAGAATGATGGAGGGGTGCGGAGGAATGGCCGGGAAACCAAAAGCCAAACCCAGGGGGGGGGGGGGCCCTGTGCCCCTCAGCAATTATAAAGAGAAAGTTGAGGGAAAGGGAAAAAAAAAATGTGACGCTTTGGCTTCCAATCTGGTAGATTGGAGAGGTTCAATCCACGGAAGGAGCGCAGTCACTTGAGATCTAGCACAATATAAGGTAAAAGGCAAGAGTCAGAGTAAGCTATGGGTATGGCAGAGATCGCTCAGTTCTCACTCTGATAGACCAGCCCCATCACCATGTGTAATCGGTAGATGGCATTTATTCTCAATTTCAATCAATAAATGCTGGTGTTCCCCAGGGGTCAATTTTGGCCCCAAATCTGTTCCTCATTCATATTCAATGATATAATATCTACCACTCATAATACCAACACATTCCTACGCAGAGGAATCAACACTCCACAGTGCTTTCATCATTTACCAATTATTTCACCCAACCCGATATTATAAATTTCAAAATAAAACACTGCAATTTCTCAGAACCAGGACCTTTCTAGAATTAATGAATGGGGAAAAAAGAATCTAGTTTCCTTTAATGACCACAGAAAACACAAGTACATTCAATATTTTCTAACCGACAGAATCCTCAAGACTCCCATATATTTTTAATTCTGTAAATATTCCCAATCCCCTTAGTATTGACATTCTCGGTGTAACATTACATACTAACTTGAGCTGGAAACAATCTATGTTATAAGCATTGCAAAAGAATGCCTCTAAAAAACTGGGACTCCTGTACAGAGTTCGAGAATTCTTCACTGACGAGCAGTTGCACGTAATATATAAGAAGTCATGTGCGTTCTCAGATGGATTACTGTCTCACCTCTGTGGGGTGGAAGTGGAGGGGTTGCATTGAGGCAGTTGGACAAAAATTCAAAATAAAGCTATTAGATTAATCAATAACCCTGCAATTACAACAGTACCTTTTCCTACATTATCCATAAGAAGAAACGTTTGCATCCCTGCCATTATGTTACAGATATTTTCATAGCAAGGTTCCGAGGAACTTGCTTCAATTGTGCCGCCTCTCCACAGTACTTTCCCCGTAGAACTAGGGCAGCTGAGAGCGCCCAGTGAATTTACACTTTCTACTCCACAATGCAGAACTTCTGCTTATCAGAATTCATTGTTCCCCAGAGGTACTACTCTTTGGAATGCACTTCCACATCGAATTGCTTTCCACAAAACTTACAATCTACAAATGTTTAAAGCCAAGTTGTTACAACACAAATTTTATGAATGGAGGATGCTTTAG